>JAWQFJ010003113.1:12500-17500 GCA_034096865.1 Theodoxus fluviatilis | reverse complement strand
CCCTTGCCACTTGTTGGTCTTGCTCGGAGAACTGGAGATTACAGAAGTAGGAAGGTTCTGCATTGGCTTCGTGCAAGGCAGCTTCCCATGCATACAGCGTTATCGATTCTCACTCTTCCTGCCAAGGCCGTGCGGCATAACCTGCGTCGAGACAGCCATTTGTCAGAAGTTTTGAATGTGCGTGCAGTGGCCCCACGCTGCAGAAACAAGCAGTGGCCCCACGCTGCAGAAACAAGCAGTGGCCCCACGCTGCAGAAACAAGCAGTGGCCCCACACTGCAGAAACAAGCAGTGGCCCCATGCTGCAGAAACAAGCAGTGGCCCCACGCTGCAGAAACAAGCAGTGGCCCCACGCTGCAGAAACAAGCAGTGGCCCCACGCTGCAGAAACAAGCAGTGGCCCCACGCTGCAGAAACAAGCAGTGGCCCCACGCTGCAGAAACAAGCAGTGGCCCCACGCTGCAGAAACAAGCAGTGGCCCCACGCTGCAGAAACAAGCAGTGGCCCCACGCTGCAGAAACAAGCAGTGGCCCCACGCTGCAGAAACAAGGAGGAAACTTGAGACGTGCCAACTACTGAGGCAACATGGATGATCTCTTCCGTCACGCACAATGACCTCAATGGTTACCGACTTGGTTGGCCAGCGCAGGAAAGGCGTGCGTTCTCTGTTTGTCATTACACACATGCATGCGCGCGCGCGTGCATGCACACACACACACAAACACACATACACATACACGCACGCAGAGATATAAACAAGTACAGGTACACTTAAGTCCGCATACTTCACACACACACACACACACACACACACACACACACACACACACACACACACACACACACACACACACACACACACACACACACACACACACACAGACTGCGGGACGGAGGGGAATAGAAAAGAGAGAGAGAGATAGAAATAAAGAGAGATAAATAAAGAGAGATATAGAAATAAAGAGATAGTAATAGAAATAAAGAGATAGTAATAGAAATAAAGAGAGAAAGAGATAGAAATAAAGAGAGAAATAACGAGAGACATGGAAAAAAAGAGGGAGATTTAGAAATAAAGAGGGATATATAGAAATAAAGAGGGATATATATACACACACATATATATATATATATATATATATATATATATATATATATATATATATAGAGAGAGAGAGAGAGAGAGAGAGAGAGAGAGAGAGAGAGAGAGAGAGAGAGAGAGAGTCCTTGCAACGATATAATATGCGCATTATGTACATGTCTTGTTCCACTTATCTGAACGCCACTGTGAGATTAAATACTTGGATCGACTTTGAAGATTTTTGCTTTCCCCCTAAAAAGCATCTACTGACAGACAGGCAAAGTCTTTGCCAAGTAAATGCCCATATTGTGGTATACCTCAAGGTCTTAGAAGTGGCATCTTCCTACACAGAGTGATCTATTCTTCATCACCATTCGCAAACGACAGCACTAGTGCAGACTTCGGCAAGGAGTCGAGCGTTTTTATTTGACCTCTTGGCTGAAGTTGAAGAACAGCTCTTGTACGTAATACCTTTTGCCAAAGCCAAGGACAGACATTCTGTTCGTTTCTGGGATCCCCCTGTGGGTTCGGGGTAAGAATTGACCCACCGCGTCTCCCTACGCGATTCGTAAGAGGCGAATGACTAGGGACACCGTGACTTGATTTGCGTTTACTCTAAACTGCTCTGGTGATTTTCGTGCTTAGTGGCCTTACATAGCCTACAAAGGCTGATAGGCCGTAAAACACCATCCATCCATCGTTTCTGGGCAACGAAACCGTGTTGTCTGCACAGAAACAATTCAGTTTGAAAGGACAGGTTCGACGTAATTTCAACTTCAGCCGGGGTTTCGGGACGTGCATGCGCTTAATTATAGACGAGCGTTGTTGGACACCACTGGTCCGAGCTTTGCGTCCACTGGTCTATCTTGTCTCCTAGAATGGGCCCAGCAAACACTTTGGACGATACAAGCATTTGTCTAATTCGACCAAAGTGTAGATTGCAGTGGTCATTAACAGTGCCCTATAAAATGCTACAAACGCAAAGCAAATGTACAAAGTACCCATGCTCACTCTGATGACGTGACTTCAAGACGTGGATTATTACCAGAATCAACCGATTCTATTTTCTGCCAGGTCCATTTGAAGACCATTGCAAAGGTTTCATCCGAGCTGATTCGATTTGCCTGCTGGTTCCATGAAGCACGGGCAGCTTGCTGTCGGACTGGACACAATGAAATGGTCATCACACGACCGTTATCTTGACCGCTAGGAGTTGTTTGTGGCTGTTGACTTTGCTGCTTGGTAGGAAACGAAGCAGCATGTACAGTGCGCCAGGTATCAACGCCCACTTGTTGATGTTGCTGCTGGTGGCGCTGTGTTGTTGTTGCTCTGTCGTTGTCGTTGTTGTGGTGGTGGTGGTGGTGGTGGTGGCGGTGGTGGTGGTGGTGGTAATTGTGGTGGTGGTGGTGGTGATGGGAGTAATTGTGGTGGTGGTGGTGGTGGTGGTGATGGTGGTAATTGTGGTGGTGGTGGTGATTGTTGCTGACAAGGTGGGGTAGCAAGCAGGCAGACAAGCAAGCAGGTAGACAAGTAAGCAGTCAGGCAGGCAGGTAGGCGGGAAGACAGGGAGGCAGGCAGGCAGACAGGCAAGTAGGCGGGCAGGCAGGCAGGCAGGTAGGCAGGCAAGTAGGCGGGCAGGCAGGCAGACAGGCAAGTAGGCAGGCAAGCAGGCAGACAGGCAAGTAGGCGGACAGGCAGGCATGTAGGTAGGCAGGCAGGCAGGTAGACAGGCAAGTAGGCGGGCAGGCAGGCAGACAGGCAAGTAGGAGGGCAGGCAGGCAGACAGGTAAGTAGGCGGGCAGGCAGACAGACAGGCAAGTAGGCGGACAGGCAGGCATGTAGGTAGGCAGGAAGGCAGGTATGCAGGCAAGTAGGCGGGCAGGCAGGCAGACAGGCAAGTAGGCAGGCAGGTAGGTAGGCAGGAAGGCAAGTAGGCGGGCAGGCAGGCAGACAGGCAAGTAGGCAGGCAGGTAGGTAGACAGGAAGGCAAGTAGGCGGGCAGGCAGGCAGACAGGCAAGTAGGCAGGCAGGTAGGTAGGCAGGAAGGCAAGTAGGCGGGCAGGCAGGCAGACAGGCAAGTAGGCGGGCAGGCAGGTAGGCAGGCAAGTAGGCGGGCAGGCAGGCAGACAGGCAAGTAGGCAGGCAGGTAGGCAGGTAGGCAGGCACGTAGGTGGGCAGGTAGGCAGGCAAATAGTCGGGCAGGCAGGCAGACAGGTAGGCAGGCAAGTAGGCGGGCAGGCAGGCAGACAGGCAAGTAGGCAGGCAGGTAGGTAGGCAGGAAGGCAAGTAGGCGGGCAGGCAGTCAGACAGGCAAGTAGGCAGGCATGTAGGTAGGCAGGAAGGCAGGTATGCAGGCAATTAGGCAGGCAGGTAGGTAGGCAGGAAGGCAAGTAGGCGGGCAGGCAGGCAGACAGGCAAGTAGGCGGGCAGGCAGGCAGACAGGCAAATAGGCGGGCATGTAGGTAGGCAGGAAGGCAGGTATGCAGGCAAGTAGGCGGGCAGGCAGGCACACAGGCAAGTAGGCAGGCAGGTAGGTAGGCAGGAAGGCAAGTAGGCGGGCAGGCAGGCAGACAGGCAAGTAGGCAGGCAGGTAGGTAGGCAGGAAGGCAAGTAGGCGGGCAGGCAGGTAGGCAGGTAGGCAGGCAGGTAGGCAGGCAAGTAGGCAGGCAAGTAGGTGGGCAGGTAGGCAGGCAAGTAGGTGGGCAGGTAGGCAGGCAGGTAGGCGGGCATGTAGGTAGGCAGGAAGGCAGGTATGCAGGCAAGTAGGTAGGCAGGTAGGTAGACAGGCAAGTAGGCAGGCAGGAAGGCAGACAGGCAAGTAGGCAGGCAGGTAGGTAGGCAGGAAGACAAGTAGGCGGGCAGGCAGGCACACAGGCAAGTAGGCAGGCAGGTAGGTAGGCAGGAAGGCAAGTAGGCGGGCAGGCAGGCAGACAGGCAAGTAGGCAGGCATGTAGGTAGGCAGGAAGGCAGGTATGCAGGCAAGTAGGCAGGCAGGTAGGTAGGCAGGAAGGCAAGTAGGCGGGCAGGCAGGCAGACAGGCAAATAGGCGGGCATGTAGGTAGGCAGGAAGGCAGGTATGCAGGCAAGTAGGCGGGCAGGCAGGCACACAGGCAAGTAGGCAGGCAGGTAGGTAGGCAGGAAGGCAAGTAGGCGGGCAGGCAGGCAGACAGGCAAGTAGGCAGGCAGGTAGGTAGGCAGGAAGGCAAGTAGGCGGGTAGGCAGGTAGGCAGGTAGGCAGGCAGGTAGGCAGGCAAGTAGGTGGGCAGGTAGGCAGGCAAGTAGGTGGGCAGGTAGGCAGGCAGGTAGGCGGGCATGTAGGTAGGCAGGAAGGCAGGTATGCAGGCAAGTAGGTAGGCAGGTAGGTAGACAGGCAAGTAGGCAGGCAGGCAGGCAGACAGGCAAGTAGGCAGGCAGGTAGGTAGGCAGGAAGGCAAGTAGGCGGGCAGGCAGGCACACAGGCAAGTAGGCAGGCAGGTAGGTAGGCAGGAAGGCAAGTAGGCGGGCAGGCAGGCAGACAGGCAAGTAGGCAGGCAGGTAGGTAGGCAGGAAGGCAAGTAGGCGGGCAGGCAGGTAGGCAGGTATGCAGGCAGGTAGGCAGGCAAGTAGGCAGGCAAGTAGGTGGGCAGGTAGGCAGGCAAGTAGGTGGGCAGGTAGGCAGGCAAGTAGGTGGGCAGGTAGGCAGGCAGGTAGGCAGGCAAGTAGGCAGGCAAGTAGGTGGGCAGGTAGGCAGGTAGGCAGACAGGTAGGCAGGCAAGTAGGCAGGCAAGTAGGCAGGCAAGTAGGTAGGCAGGTAGGCAGGTAGGCAGGCAGGTAGGCAGGCAAGTAGGCAGGCAAGTAGGCAGGCAAGTAGGTAGGCAGGTAGGCAGGCAGGCAAGAAAATACAAGCATCTGAAGGTAAAAGAATAGGGAACGGAAAAACACCAC
>JAWQFJ010003113.1:0-2500 GCA_034096865.1 Theodoxus fluviatilis | reverse complement strand
GAGGAAGAAAGACAAAGTTAGTACAGCAGAGAGCTGAAAAAAGTAGAGGGGGCCGTTGAGAAGGGGCATGTGGGTATGATGAAGTGCAAAAAAGCGGCGGCACTTTTGTAGAGGTGAGTTTAGAAGGGGTGGAGTGGGGGTGAGGGTGGGGGTGAGGGTGGGGTGGGGGTGGAGAAGAGTCCCTGGGAAGTGAGTGATGTACATATCTCTTGCTGTAGAAACTAACGGAAATGAGGGGTGGCGAATGAAGCAAAAGTTATGAAAAGTGAAGGGAAGGGGAAAGGGGGAAAGGGGGAAAGGTGGGGGGGGGGGGGGGGGGGGGGACAAGGACGACAGGGAGTGGAGTGTCCAAGAAGTAGCGTGATATGATGAGCTCCATTTGAGTGCGGGAAGTTCAGAGGTAATCACGTGATACCTTTGCCAGGGAAATGTAGAAGCTGTCATGTGATGAGCTCCATTTGAGTGCGGGAAGTGCAGAGGTAATCACGTGATACCTTTGCCAGGGAAATGGAGAAGCTGTCATGTTGAAGGCAGGAGACATGTGGAAAAGATGGGGATGGATGGGTGGGGAGTGATGGGTAGGTGGGGGGTGATAGGTGGGTTGGGATGGGTGGGTGGTGAGTGGAGAGAGAGAGATAGAGAGAGAGAGAGAGAAAGGGAGAGAAAGAGAGTGAACTGAACGAGAGAGAGAGAGAGAGAGGGAGGGAGATAACTAAACTAGAGAGAGAGAAAACTGAACGAGAGAGAGAGAGAGAGAGAGAGAGAGAGAGAACTGAACGAGAGAGAGATGAATTAAAGAGAGAGAAGAGAGAGAGAGAGAGAGAGACAGAGAGACAGAGAGACAGAGAGAGAACTGAGAACTGAACTAGAGAGAAAGAGAGAAATGAACTGAACTGAACGAGAGAGAGAAAGAGAGAGAACTGAACTAGAGAGATAGAGAGATAGAGAGAGAGAGTGAGAGAGAGAGAGTGAGAGAGAGAGAGTGAGAGAGAGAGACTGAGAGAGAGAGATTTGAACTGAAATGGAGAGAGAGAAAGAGAAAATTGCA
This sequence comes from Theodoxus fluviatilis, assembly GCA_034096865.1. Taxonomy (NCBI): domain Eukaryota; kingdom Metazoa; phylum Mollusca; class Gastropoda; order Cycloneritida; family Neritidae; genus Theodoxus; species Theodoxus fluviatilis. The sequence goes on along the minus strand of JAWQFJ010003113.1, from coordinate 1,452 downwards.
CAAGAGAGAGATAGAAGGAGGGAAGAAGGAAGAGAGAGAGAGAAAGAGAGAGTGTGTGAGAGAGAGAGAGGGAGAGGGAGAGAGAGAGAGAGAGAGAGAGAGAGAGAGAGAGAGAGAGAGAGAGAGAGAGAGAGAGATTGCTTATGGTACCTGAAAAATAGAAGGTAAAAAGCAAGGCACAAAGGCAATGAAAGTGCAAAAAGGAAAGCTGTTCCAAGAGAGAGAGAGAGAGAGAGAGAGAGAGAGAGAGAGAGAGAGAGAGAGAGAGGGAGCATGTTGCAAGAAACTCCCAACGGAGCGAGGCAGCAGAAGACCTTCAGAGGAAGAGCCGAGGTTTAGCAGAAAGAGAAAAGAGATTAAAGCAGAGCGGAGGATATATGCAGTGAAAGAAGGAAAAATGAAGTCAAGAGAGGGAAGTTATGGTGAAATATTGTTACTATGAAGGTATGATGCCGAAAATATTATAAAACAGAGGAGAAATGGAGACAGTTAATATGAAATAGATACGAAATGAGAAGTAATAAGAGGAAAAGTGAGTGAATGAAGAGAACTTGTGTCAGGAGTAAAAGATGGTTACAGACCACGTGTGGTGGGAATGAAAGAAGGGTCGAGAAAGCATTAACGGTGACAAGAAGACAGGGAATCGGGTGGAGATTGCAGGGTTTGTGGTGAAGACAAAAGATATTTGAGTGGATGATAGGGAAGAGATGAAAAACAGCGAGTGGGGAAGAAGTGGAGAGGACCTAGAGATGGAAGGGAGAGGGGTGGATCTGCCGTGCATGTGTGTGTGTGTGGATGATGGAGGTGGGGTTGTGGGTGTGGGGGTTGAATGGCTCCTCTGTGACTAATGAGGCTGTTCCCCATCAAAGCGCCGCTCCTCACTTCTGACGAAAGCCTCGCTGCCCACGCAGTGTCTACAGTTTCTACGCCCACAGCCCAGGACTGGTGGCAGCGGGAGGCACCAACAAGGAGAGAGAGCAACATAACCAGGCACTTTTGGTGGACACGAAATTATGGGTCGCGAAGGACGCTCGAGGACGGATTGTGGATTTGGTGCCAAAAAAATTCTCCAATTGCCACTCTTGATGAGAGCCATCAGCACTGGAACCCAGTCTCCAAGCCCCTTTGAACTTTAGACAGCGCCACGTCTGCGACAGCTTAGAATCGTTCGCGTGCCAAACCTTTTTTGGGGGGTTGTTGTTGATGTCCTCCACGTGACAGAAGTACAGGCAAGAGAATAATGTACGTGTAAAACAAATTTACTCATCCATGTCTCTTGTCTGCAGTTACATGGAGTGATTCTGGGCAGAAGGCGTTGGTTCACGATACTGTTTTTTGAAAGCTAATTATTAATGCGGAGGAAACAAACTGAATGCTGCATTGAGAGTAAAAAATATCAGGTTAAATTATTAATATTAGTACCCTGTATCACAAGAAGCGTATGGTAATGGG
>JAWQFJ010003112.1:32500-59755 GCA_034096865.1 Theodoxus fluviatilis | reverse complement strand
CACTATTACAAATCATCCCATTTTCTGTTTTATGTGTTGCCACAATTTCTTCCCGCTCTAAGTTTTCCGGCTTAATTCTTTATTTCAACGTTTTGAACATTACACAGCATTTCATAAGTTGAAACTTTTCCACTCTGTCGTATCTCACATCCAGACGCCTTTCTTCATAATTCAATCATATATACATTTTCTTGCAACCGCACGTAAGCATTTTTTAATACATGTTAGTTCTGAGATGATGATTATATGACATGTTTGTAAAGCAAAATTATATTCATCACATGGTCTCTCCAAACTTACATGGCAAAAAACGAGGCAATACTTTAAAAAGTTAGTATTTGTGTTATTTCGTAAAAAGTAAATCACATGTTTTTTGGAGGGATTGGTTTTTGGTTCCTTTGTACAATTGGCCATTCGTTTGGCATGTTTTCACATGCAGTATAGAAAAGAGAGGCAGTGGAAAGTTGCTAGCAAGAATTCGAGAAATACATCACTTACATCCTTGCATCTTACCGCACAACCCGCAGACGGTTCGCGCGTGAGAGCAATCGAGCTCTCCTGCTGGTCCTCCATGGTCTTATATTGACGATCCCCTAAAAACAAGCTGCGAGAGACACATAACCATGTCTGTAGGCGGCAGTTTAAATGCTTTGTTTGACTCCATTCGTGAAGCACCGTTGACTATATATTATTTACACATATATATATATATATATAATACGGTCAAAAACCAGAACAGCATACGGTTATATATGTTTCTTCACACAGCGCCCCTATTCCTACATGTTTACGTGTGAGCTAAAACTCACCTGCAGACAAACAACCGTGCTTGTTGGTGCAATTCACGGACTGACGAGTCTTGCGCTTGGACAATCGCTCAAAGCTGTCCATCCGCCCTCCCCGTGTACAAGTATCTCACACCGACCCATGCGTGGTGAGAACTATCACACAAACGCAAAGACATCCTTTTAGGATGTATGTGCTAGTCTGTCTGACTGCTTATATCAAATGTGGATCATGGGTTGACAATTAAAAAGACTTTCGTGCCGAAACTTGACATTTTCCCCTTGGAAAAGCCTGGTATTAATGATATAATCTATACATGCACGTCTTAAAACCAAAACCAAAACAGAGATATAAGCTCTTCAGCATAATTTCACCAATAACTCCCCTCGTGTAGTATCAATTAATGCCAAGAAGTGGTAAGCAATTCTAGCTTGCGTCAGACAAGTGGATGGATGACGATAGTGTCATCTACACATTTTATCCCTCCAGGTTTACTGGAGGTCCTACAGACTTTATTAATCTGTCTGTGTGTCTGTGTGTCTGTCCCGTCTCCACGGCCTATATCTCAAAAACTACTGGACGGATTTCCTTGAGATTTTGCACACTGACTGGAAGTTAGGTCCCATTCAATATTATCAAATTTTCAGAATCGAGGTTTGAAAAGAAAGTGACTTTTTTACATTTTGGTGTTTTAATGAAAACGATTCAACGGACTCCATTTTGCAAACTCTGTGACGTTATCATTTGACGTCGAATAAAGTGACGTCATTTGCGAGGAGATTTTCGATTCTATATGCCAGAAGAATTTCGAAACACCTGGGGAGGAATGGCGAAATTCCAACATGTGCGACGTCATCAATAACGTGACGTCATTTGCGAGGACAGTTTATAGGAGAATTAATTTAGATAGATAGATATGTCCTCAGATGTCTTAGGCTGCGAGGCCTTTATCTGATCTTTTGATCAGTACTTATGGCTACTCTCACTCTCTCTCTGTCTCTCTCTCTCTGTCTCTCTGTCTCTCTGTCTCTCTGTCTCTCTCTCTCTCTCTGTCTCTCTCTCTCTCTCTCTCGATCTCTCTCGATCTCTCTCCCACCCACCCTCTTACTCTCATTCTCTCTTCCCTTCCTCCCCTTTTCCCAGCTCCCCTCCCCCCCTCTTTCTCTCCCTCCCTCTCTCTCTCTCTCTCTCTCTCTCTCTCTCTCTCTCTCTCTCTCTCTCTCTCTCTCCCACCCACCCTCTTACTCTCATTCTCTCTTCCCTTCCTCTCCTTTTCCCAGCTTCCCTCCCCCCCCCTCTCTCTCTCTCACTCTCTCTCTCTCTCTGTGTGTGTCTGTCTCTCTCTCTGTCTCTCTCTCTCTCTCTCCCTCTCTCTCTCTCTCTCTCTCTCTCTCTCTCCCACCCACCCTCTTACTCTCATTCTCTCTTCCCTTCCTCCCCTTTTCCCAGCTTCCCCCCCCCTCTCTCTCTCTCTCACTCTCTCTCTCTGTCTCTCTCTGTCTCTCTGTCTCTCTCTGTCTCTCTCTCTGTCTCTCTCTGTGTCTCTCTCTGTGTCTCTCTCTGTGTCTCTCTCTCTGTCTCTCTCTCTCTCTCTCCCTCTCTCTCACTCTCTCTCTCTCTCTCTCACTCTCTCTCTCTCTCTCTCTCTCTCTCTCTCTCTCCCACCCACCATCTTACTCTCATTCTCTCTTCCCTTCCTCCCCTTTTCCCAGCTCCCCTCCCACCCTCTCTCTCTGTCTCTCTCTCTCTCTCTGTCTCTCTCTCTGTCTCTCTCTCTGTATCTCTCTCTCTCTCTCTCTCTCTTACCACATTTGAATATTTTGCCTCAAGGGCTGAATGTAAGTAAGAAAGGCAATACTGCCTAATTCACTACCCTTGTAAAATAAAGTTCGTTCGTTCGTTCTGTCTGTCCTGACTTAAGCGCAACAACTTGGTACTGGTAGTCTGTTGGCTTGGCCTAATGGCAGTGAATCGATAATAAACTTGGCAGAAATAGACCTTAAGTATCCTAAAATGTACAAGACCACTCAAATTTCATGAACTATCATCCATTTTTAAACAATTTACAGTGCAAAATATGAAGCGAGGGAGTTTACAGAAAAGAACGTTATAATTCCTTTACAAACACGTAGTAACGTCAGTTGCCAAATGAATGGCTCAGATGGTAAAGCGCTGGACAATTGTAACGTTAGGTCATGCGTGAACGGATTCGAATCCGCGCTGAAACTTTTTTCGAACCCGACCTGTTTTTTGTGTTTTTGTGTGTGTTTCCCCCCCCCCCCCCTCTTTTCTCAAGAGATTGCGGGTTTGAACCCAATTTTTTGTGTGTGCCAAAACCTGGAGGTTCAGCGCCAGCGGTTTTTATATTTACTCCTTCGAAACTTGTTCTTGTTACTTAGTTCAAAATACAACGAATGGGTCGTATCCCCATACGTCAACACAACATATTGTCAATAGTGGTGCTTTTGATTGCGAAATTGAAACGTCGAAGAGGAAATGATTTTACACTGTTCAACAACAATAAGTAGAAGAACGACAACATACAATAACAGCAAGAACATACTTCCGTTTTTAAGCCATCAATAACACTGATATGAGAACTCAAAATTCTGGTTTGAAATGTCTGCAAAGCATTACAATATCAATATATATATATATATATATATATATATATATATATATATATATATATATATATATATATATATATATATATAAGCCGATTCAGTCTACGACGTCCGCTACGTTCCACTTGTCCTGTAGAAACCTGCAGTCTGCACTGCAAGAAGGTCAGTGGGGGATGACACGCTGACAGCTGCTTGAGGCAAATCCAACAAGACAACACCACTGCAACCCTTTGTCTTGAGAGCGTCTTCCTGCTGTCTCTGATGCTGGGGTCTGTCTCCCTGACCTGGCAGTAATGCCAGGGACATGGAGGGTGGGGTTGGACGGTGGAGACAGGGGGATGGAGGTGAGAAGAAGGGGGATGGGGGAGAGGAGAGGCTAGCTGTCAGAGCAAAGCGCTGATACCACGTGTCCATAACTCCATGTCTCGGCACCGTCCCTTCCTGCTGGGAGGAAGTGCACAGGAACTAACGCGGTAGCAGCAAGGACCGCGACAACGTCTCATTTGTCAGTCATCATCATCTCCACGTCCACCATTATGGGCGCGGGAGGGCGGTTTCAGGAGCGAGAGTGGGGACGGACTGCTCAGACGGCCGATGGGGGTGGGGGTGGGAAGGAAGGCGGGGAGTGGGGGGGGGGGGGGGGGGTCATAAGGCGAGGTGTGATGGCGTTTAGTGACGCGTGCACGAGAGGACAGCGACACTGGCGGAGGGTGTCGGGAACTTCCGCCTGACGTCACAGGTCTGTGTTCCCGCGTGCCGTGGCAGCAGCGTCCCTCCATTCACAGCGCCCCCTAGCTGCGTCACCCGTCGTCCCCAGCGCAGCGTCGCACGCGCCATTTCCCGCCAAGAGGTTTGGCGCGAAACAAGCTCAATCCACGCGGCGGCGAGACGAGACGAGACTTGGACGAGACGTGGAGCGGCCCTCCAGCAGAATGGAGGTTTCCGCTCGGTTGGAGGCGCATGCGCAGTGGCGGGCGGGGCCAGGAGTGGTCTCCCCTGGACGTGCCACCAGGGGGCGTTCTTCCAGCCCAGAGCTCCCGCCAAATCTCGCGCGCTCTGCGGGCTGCGCGTGCGCCGAGGCATGCGCACTAGCTCCCTCTCTGCAGGACACAGAGGGCAGGGTGATGATGGGCATGGCGCTAACGAGACACTCGGAGTGACGTGTGCAGACCTGCTTGTTTCTCCAGTCCTGTGTCCCCTTCTCTTGCGTCGTCCATCCTCCCCTTTCTTGGGTCTCCAAACCCTCTATCCCCCACCCCGCTCCCTTTAGCCCCTTCTCTTTAACCCCCTCCCTCCGAACTCTCTACTCATTGCTGCTTCCGTCTCCCCATGACTTTTCCCATTATTCATAATAGGACGCCGTGGACAGAGCGGGCGCAGGAAGACTGAGGTCGAGTGCAATGACCTCCCAGTGCATGGCTTCAACCGATGTATTCCTTTATCATTTCCATTCTCTCTTCCAGTCACATTCTTTCCATGGACACACACCCCATGCCTCCACACCAATTCCACGTCCACCGTACCACATTCCGCCCTGTCTTTGCACCACGACCCCTCCTCCCACCAACCCACTGACCCCCCCCCCCCCCCCCCCCCAGTTCAAATGACATTGCACCTCCCACGCCCCTGCTCAAATGACATTGGTCCCCAATCATTCATAGTTATATCAGAGATGACTTATCTCTTTCATAATACTACTGAATTAACACACGGTTCTCGCATTGCCTGTTACGGTCCTAGCTTGATCACTGCAGTGCCTCGCATGCAGTTTCACGCTGTGGTGAAATTATGAGCCAGGAATTGTTTTAGACTGGTGATTAACATTTTATTTATATAAAATATTTGTATTCTACGCATATCTTTTTTAAGACCAAAGCTTCCAGTACTTAGAACGCTTTTTTAATGGATACAGCGCTTCTTCTATATGGATGCCAGTTTCACTCTAAGTCAGTACGTCTACTTCAATGTCAGGCGTGTAATGATTACACTATTTAAAACATGACAGTATATAGGCTAGCAGGGAAAAACCTTAACATTGCATGAAAAGCACGCAATGCTTGTACAATATATGAGATATTTCAGACTTCATTTAGGATCTTTGTAGTTTCGCACAGCGATGGATAACTTTAACGCAATTGATCGAAATGTTATAAAAATTAAGTTTACTTTGCATTAAAAAGTTATCTGTATTCTGCGATTCCGGCTTCTTTGTCGCGAATAACTGAAAGCATGTACCAAAGATCTTGATAAGTTTCTTCAACATTTTCAGCTAATTCTACTTATTCTACAGCCTGTTTAAAACCTCGCGCAAAACACAAATGATTTCGAGTCGGTTAGAGTATGCACAAACTACACAATACCAGAAAATCCACTTTATAGACTAACAGGAATGATAAGCTCACCTAAGACCAAGAAACTCCTTCACCAGTTACTTAATTTATTTTGGTTTACTTATCTCAGCGTTCCCAGGAGTCATAATACAAAGTACCAGAAAAACCACTTCATAGACTAACATAAATAATGAGCTCGCGCAAGACCAACAAGCTCCTTCTCCTGTTACAGATTTTTTTTTTGACTTACACTCAGCATCACCAGAAGGCCTAATCGTCTGGACGTCGTTACTCCCATGTCAGTTGCAGGGGGTGTAACATAAGACGTGGATTTTCGCTCGAGTACCACCGCCTATTTCCTCTCTATTGTCGGTGTAAAAAACGGCGAGGGCCGGAAGGTGTGAGGAACGAGCAACCAGAATTGCCTCCCCTGAGGCGCCGTAATGGACCAATCACTGAGTAGGAGTCATCGCGAACAGCGACAACGGAAAACCGCCACTTCGCGTTTTTCGTCCGGCCGCGGGCGAAAGGCCATTCTATTTGGATACACGAAATTATCACGCCTCGACTTGTTGAGGAGTTTGAATCCTTCGACATCGGAAAAACTGCTCGACTCGCGCTGCACAGCACGACATCGATAACCTGGTTTTTTCGGGTGAAGAAGGGACTTGAAGATATCGGTGACCCATCAACAGACTGCAGACATCAAACAACAGGGAAACAAGCACGATGGGATTCGATTCGGTGCGAATCCAGGCTGAAATATAAACAACGCTGGACATTTGACGTTTACATATGAATCACGTCTTCTTGTGTGAATTCTCACTCTTAATATGACCACGGCGGTTGTACAAACAATACTTTTATTCCGTGACGTATTTTTCGTCTGTCAAGCTGCGCTCCGCGCAATGATGTCCGTGAAGTTTGACAGCTTTGTCTTGTGTGGGTGCTTTCGAATGACATCGTGGCTGTGTCGAGTTCCATATCGAGAATAGCGATCGACTACACGCACGATGTGTGTTGTTGTAGGTTGCTATTGGGGTTATTGAGAACAGGGATTTGTTGTAGGCTGCTATTGGGGTTATTGAGAACAGGGATTTGTTGTAAGCTGCTATTGGAGTTATTGAGAACAGGGATTTGTTGAGGCTGCTATTGGGGTTATTGAGAACAGGAATTTGTTGTAGGCTGCTATTGGGGTTATTGAGAACAGGGATTTGTTGTAGGCTGCTATTGGGGTTATTGAGAACAGGGATTTGTTGTAGGCTGCTATTGGGGTTATTGAGAACAGGGATTTGTTGTAGGCTGCTATTGGGGTTATTGGGAACAGGGATTTGTTGTAGGCTGATATTGGGGTTATTGAGAACAGGGATTTGTTGTAAGCTGCTATTGGAGTTATTGAGAACAGGGATTTGTTGAGGCTGCTATTGGGGTTATTGAGAACAGGGAATTGTTGTAGGCTGCTATTGGGGTTATCGAGAACAGGGATTTGTTGTAGGCTGGTATTGGGGTTATTGAGAACAGGGATTTGTTGTAGGCTGCTATTGGGGTTATCGAGAACAGGGATTTGTTGTAGGCTGCTATTGGGGTTATTGAGAACAGGGATTTGTTGTAGGCTGCTATTGGGGTTATTGGGAACAGGGATTTGTTGTAGGCTGATATTGGGGTTATTGAGAACAGGGATTTGTTGTAAGCTGCTATTGGAGTTATTGAGAACAGGGATTTGTTGAGGCTGCTATTGGGGTTATTGAGAACAGGGAATTGTTGTAGGCTGCTATTGGGGTTATCGAGAACAGGGATTTGTTGTAGGCTGGTATTGGGGTTATTGAGAACAGGGATTTGTTGTAGGCTGCTATTGGGGTTATTGAGAACAGGGATTTGTTGTGTAGGCTGGTATTGGGGTTATTGAGAACAGGGATTTGTTGTAGGCTGCTATTGGGGTTATTGAGAACAGGGATTTGTTTTATCCGTTTTGGTTGGCCGACGTTGATAGGGGTCGGCAGAAATACAACTCTTCTCGACACGTGACTACCAGCATGACGTATAGGACCCCTGACCCCACATCCCCTACCCGTCGATGCCTGGCTCCTCCCCCAGCACGCTGCCCCTCCCACTTCCACCCGTTCAGTCTCATCCCCAACCCCATCCCCTTGTCACGCATCGTGGCCCTCTGGTGCTTCTGTTTCCAATCCAAAGTCTCGTTCCTCCTTTCTCCCCATTGTCCTGTCCTCCAACACCGCCTCTACTTTGGCCAACCATTCCTTGCGTGATTATACTGACGTCTGTCGAACAGACGATGTTCAGTCAAATAGTACAGGGAAGGAGGGAGGGAGGGAGGGAGGGAGGGAGGGAGGGAGGGAGGGAGGGAGGGAGGGAGGGAGGGAGGGAGATTGGTTGATTGATTGATTCTTTATTTATTAAGGATGAAATGTAGGCATTTCTGCCTATCTTACAAATTGTCCTTGCTCATAAAGAAATAAAAACATGGATAGATAAAACAAAGACACATACAGTAGCTAATATATGTACAACAGTTGGTAAGATATATGAGAACAATGAGAAAGATTTAGTAGATGCCTTTGCCAACTGTCAGCTCAGTAAGTCTTCAAGTTCAAGCAAATACGTGTCATATGTACAGGCAACAGCAGTGAGATCATCTGAATAGATATAATCACGTATGGATGCTTTAAAAGACTTCATGAAAGTATTGTTCCTTAGGTGCAATGGAAGTGTATTCCATATCATAACACCTGAATATGTAATACTGCCTTTGAAAATGTCTACTCTAGGTCGTGGTAGAATGAAAGTGTTGCGAGAGAGTGAATGGCTTGTTTGGGGACGAATGAAGAGATCAGTAAGAAACTTCGGTGCTCGTGAATGAGCAATTTTGTGCATAAGGATGCATTTATTGAGGACGAGGTGTTTTTGGAAGGGTAGTAAGCCAAGATTTCTGATCTTTTCATCCGTAGGCAATGATGAGTCGGAAATGATAAGCTTGGCAGCTCGTCTGTACAGTGATTTAATATTGTTCAAGTGCACTGCCATAGAGCCATCCCATATAACAGATGCAAAATTAATATGGGAATTTATGTGTGCGTGAAAAAACATTGCACACGCAATGGTGTTGACAAAATGCTTCAGTTTGGAGAGCAGGACAATGTTCTTAGCAATAGTTTTGCATAACGAATTGACATGTTGTTCCCAAGTTAGTTGTTCATCAACAATTATGCCTAGCACTCTGTGTTCTGAGACTTGCTCAATGATTTCATTTTCTAGATAATGTTGATGGTTAAGGATTGTCGTTGACGTTTTTGTCTTGTAGTTATGATCATGCACTTGGTTTTTGAGAGAGAGAGAGAGAGAGAGAGAGAGAGAGAGAGAGAGAGAGAGAGACAGACAGACAGACAGACAGACAGACAGACAGACAGACAGACAGACAGACAGACAGACAGACAGACAGACAGACAGACAGACAGACAGGCAGGCAGGCAGGCAGGCAGACAGACAGACAGACACGCAGACAGACAGACACAGAGACACACAGACACACAGACACACAGACAGACAGACATACACACAGACAGACAGACAGACAGACAGACAGACAGACAGACAGACAGACAGACAGACAGACAGACAGACAGACAGACAAACAAACAGACCCACACAGACAGACAGACAGACAGACAGACAGACAGACAGGCAGACAGTCAGACAGACAGACAGACAGACAAACAGACAGACATACAGACAGGCAGACAGACAGACAGACAGACAGACAGACAGACAGACAGACAGACAGACAGACAGACAGACAGACAGACAGACAGACAGACAGACAGACAGACAGGTAGATGAACCGACGGACGCATGAACGGACGGACGGAGGGTCAGAGAGAGAGAGAGAGAAAGAGAGAGAGAAAGAGAGAGAGAGATAGAGAGAGAAAGACAGACACAGACACAGAGAGACAGAGACAGAGAGAAAGAGAGAGAGAGAGAGAGAGAGAGAGAGAAAGAGAGGGAGAGAGAAAGAAAGACACACACACAGAAAGAGATAGAGATAGAATGAGAGAGAGAGAGACAGAGAGAGAGAGAGAGAGACAGACAGACAGAGAGAGACAGAGAGAGAGAGAAATGATGATGGAATGGAATAGGATTGTAAGGGAAGTAGAATTAGAGAGAATGTGCAAAAAACACAGACCAAAAAACCTCTTTGGAAAAGTTATGCATCAACGCTGAAAGGTACCTTCTCCAGAGGCTAATTTGAAAGCGGTAACTCAGCGGATATCCCTTTGAAAGCAACGCAAATGATTATGTTACATCAGTGTAAAACACATTTGAATATCATACAGCCCTGCTGTTAAAGCTACATACTACTCGGAGAGCAAAACATAGGCCACGGAGGAAACTTTCCGTGGATATTTACTGGAAACTTTGGCACGTCCATGTTGAACCTGGGGACATGATAATAAACGGTTGCCTCTCTCAGTCTGGGATGACTTGATGACATGCATGGAGACCCGGCGTTTGGCTTCGGAGCCTGTATCCATTGCAAAGCCCAACCAGGAAATGAATAATTTTCCCCTCCACGCCACCCTCAGCCAAATCACAAACATCGGGGACGGATCAATCCACGGACAGAACACGGCATTAGAGATAATGGAGGCCGGTCCTCCGCCACCGGGTGCTCATTTGTGCTCCTTAAAAAAGCCTGGCCCGGTCATTGAGAGTTAATTCCCCCTACCCCTTGCAGGTGGCGCCCCCTAGCAGTAGCGGAAGTCTCCGTGCCCGCCGGAGCTCCTTGTTTTCCGGGCTGATAATGACGAGTTGTGATTGGACTTTAACAATGAGGGCCTCGGGTCTCGCGAGATCTCCGCCGTGCCCTAGAGTGGGACCCAGTGCTCCACGCGCCCCAACGCAGTGCCCGGATGGGGACGCATGCCCGACACGCTCAAGTCACGTGACGCATCGGTAATTGTGGAGTGTAAGAGTTACATCCCCCTTCCGGCCTCTTTTAAGGACAGCTGAACTTTCATTCCTTTCTCTTTCCGTCTCTCGCCGTCACTGGTTGGTGGAGACTTTGTCTGTCGTTCCTCTACCCGTGCCGTCAACGACATTTCTGTGTCCCAAATTCAGTCACATTAACAATTTTGTATTGGACGTTTTAGCAAAACCTAGCGTGGTTTCTGCTTTATTTTAATTTTCCTTATATTTTCTGTTTGTGCTATTTGTGTTTTCTTTTCCTTTGAAAAGTACAGTTTTCCGAATTATTTTGTATTGTTTGCGTTTCCATATTCTGTCCCGTCCTTTTCACAAATTCCACTTTCGAGAATAATATCACAAACAATTGAATCAATGTCTTCACATATATTCAAAACATAAACCAAAATGAAAATTTTCAGTTTAAAAACAGTGTAAATAAAGATATATGAAGGAACGTCAACACATGCGTGCATACGTGATCAGTCCTCTGGAACAAGAATGACTGCTAGTCTGAGCAATACCAAGTAAGACGTTTTCACGTGCAAGAATCCATCTCCCAATACCAGGGGAGGGCTCCTGAAAACCATTCACCAGAATGCACAAAGAACACGAGACTCAAAAATAGACAAAAACAGAGGGTACGGTTGGATATGTGTTCTGTGATTAATTTTCGTCTCTAACACTTCAGTCACCAAATTCCATATTTCACATTGGAATAACTTGATAACTCCACTGTCTATGCAGTGAGCGTTGATCATTCATGAACATTAACCAGCTTGACAATTTCGTGCATTTAGCGTATGTAGTATGCCATGACACATTTATCACACGTTTAGTTCACCGCCGGGATGAATAGTTTTTTGGGTGGCCGTTAAATTTTTTTTTCCCTTTCCCCCCCAACAACGACAGATCCATGAAAAAATGAGTCTTTGAAGCTATTCAGGGGTTCTTCCATTCAAATGTGTAATTAGTCATGAGATTCATGGGCTCGGATTTTTGTGTGTATTAGCAAAGATTGATATCACCCGAGGTTTGACAACACAACGGCTTTGAAGACAAACTGTTCCCTCACACACTCAACTTTCCGCAGCCTGGCCTCTATGACGGAGCAGCGGCGTCTCCGGCGTGGAGAGCCTGCACGTGCACTCTCCCGGCATGGGGAGCACGAAGGCACGTGTGGTCACGTGACCAAGGCCTTGGTGACAGAGGCAGGCAATGGCGGCAAACAGAGTCGCACGAGCTGCCCGTATCTCCCATGCTACCCTTGCCTGGTGTGAGTCGCCTGATTACCCGTCTTTCCTTACTTTGTCCTCTCTCTCTCTCTCTCTCTCTCTCTCTCTCTCTCTCTTTCTCTCTCTATCTCTCTCTGTCTCTCTCTCTATGTCTCTCTCTGTCTCTCTCTCTCTCTCTTTCTCTCTCTCTCTCTTTGTGTCTCTGTCTGTCTCTGTCTGTCTCTCTGCCTCTGTGTCTCTGTATGTCTGTCTGTCTGTGTGTGTGTCTGTCTATCTATCTGTCTGTCTGTCTGTCTGTCTGTCTGTCTGTCTGTCTGTGTGTCTGTCTGTCTGTCTGTCTGTATATGTGTCTGTCTGTCTATCTGTCTGTCTGTCTGTGTGTCTGTCTGTGTGTGTGTCTGTCTGTGTGTGTTTCTGTGTGTGTGTGTGTGTGTGTCTGTCTGTCTGTCTCTCTGTCTGTGTGTCTGTCTGTCTGTCTGTGTGTGTGTGTGTGTCTGCCTGTCTGTCTGTCTGTCTGTCTGTCTGTCTGTCTGTCTGTCTGTCTGTCTGTCTGTCTGTCTGTCTGTCTGTCTGTCTGTCTGTCTGTCTGTCTGTCTGTCTGTCTGTCTGTCTCTCTCTCTCTCTCTCTCTCTCTCTCTCTCTCTTTCTCTGCTTGCACGTAAGCAATTCGCCAACCGCATAATAGAAGTACAAACACAGTACGACAATACACCGGTTTTTCGTTTACTTTACCACGAGTGGATTATTATCATATATGTCTCCATGTTCCTTCACCCGAATCCCCGTATTATATCGGGAAAAGTGTAGCATGCAACATCATCTGCTTACTTGAAAAACTGATGCTGGACCTGGAAGAACGTTTTCCAGGTTCTATATTGGGAATTGGTTGAGATTTGAACGCAAGAATAGGAAACTGGTGCCTGAATAGCGATCCTGACAAAGATTATGAACTTGGCCAAGACAGTCATGACACAGATTGCGCGTGCAGTTTACTTGAGCACCATAGACAATCGGATGATTCAAAAACAATTCACTTTGGGACAATTTTAAAGGAACTTTGCAGAATTCATCATATCTGTATTTTAAATGGATGCACGAAGAGTGATAGAGAAGAGAGCAATACCTATATTGCAGGGCAAGGCGAAAGCGTTATACTACTGTTTGATATCTGCTAATTGCCTACATTTTGATTTAGATTTGAAAGTTGCTAATGTTATAGAGTGTGACTATATGCCGTTGGAGATATCATTCCGGCCAAAGCGTTATAAGCTTAAAAAGAGCATAAGCAGGTCAGTATACAAAATACAGTGGAATTCCTCCAAAGCTGAGGAGTTTTTAAACCTGGTTCAGAACAAGATGTTTACCAACCTGATAAAAACAGCATAAGATAAACTAATGGAATTTTTAGAGGGAGCATTAACTCTATTTATGGATACATTAAAATCATAATGCTGAATGCATGAGAACAGAAATCAAATCAGGAAACTATTCCCGACAAAATCGTTCCGCTTGGTTTGACGGCGAGTGCAAAGATACCAGGCACGAAGCTAAAAAGACACTAAGCCGATACAGGACAACAAAACTCCCATCCGATAAAGATAAGTACTTAAAAAATAGACGTGAAAATAAAACCATCATCCGAGCAAAGACAAAAATCATAGTAATGTCATCAGCTATACAATATTTTTTAACTTAAAAAACTCAAAAGAAATTTGGGCTACTATAAAGAATGTTGTGCGCAAAGCTGCCTCCCCAGTAAAAGTTGAAGTAAATAAGTGGAAAATTTACTTTGAACAAATGTTTAAAGACAATGTGCAACACCATGATGTGATATTTCTCAGTGCAGGAGAAACCTTAGAGCACCCCGAGCTTGACGCCCAGATAATAGTGTTGATGAGGTAAGATAAGCAATTCAGCTCGTCTGGACAGGGATGGCACCCGGTCTTGACGGAATCCCAGGAGAATGCTTTAAAGTAGCATGTGAAAAGCTTGTCCCATTCCTGCACAAGCTATTTAACGACATATTCGAAACCAGTCAATATCCCAAAGAATGGTCCAAGTCTGTTATAGTCCCCATATATAAATATGGCAATGAACTCGAACCAGACAATTACTGGGGCATCTCTCTATTGCCTGTCTTGAGCAAGATCTTTTCGTCGATCCTAGCGAGACGTTTGCGTAACTGGTTGGAAATCGAGGGGAAAATGTATGCAGAGCATGCTGGTTTTCGACCAGATTTTTCTATGATCGACAACGACGACTTTACGCTACATTCTATATTACACATGTTTATGGACAGGGTGGAGGTAAGCTGTACGTCGTTTTCGTATACTACAGAAAAGCCTTTGATTCAGTCGACCGTTCTCAAATCTGGAACATAGTGGCGAGTAGTGGTTTACCAAAATAATTTACCAATATTCTCAGAGCAATGTACTCGAATGTCCAGTCTTGTTGTTCGATGGAATCACCAAGATTCCGTCTTCTTTCCATGCCTGGTTGGCTTAAAACAGGGCAAAAGTGGGCACTTCATTGTTCTTAATGTACATTAACGTTGTAGCATAGTATATCCGAGAGCAAGGAAAGCGCGGTGCACAAATGATACCGGGCGGGATAGAGATACTTGCATTACTGTTTGCTGATGACGTGGCCCAAGAACTAAGAACAGGTAGCAGTCGATGATGACTTGATCCTCCTTCATTGCGATCACTCGATTGTCACCAGATGTGTCTGTGTTTTGTATGTGTGCCTGTCTGAGTGTCTGTCATTTCATCTGTCTGACTTTCTTTTCGTCCTTCCTTCCGTCCTTCCGTCCATCCACGTTGCAGGTTTTCCAGACCCAGTGTCCCAGCTTCCACACAGGTTTCCGCGCCATAAAGCAGGCAGAGGGGGGAGGCGCTCTCAAACACGTGCAACAGCGCCAAGGAACGCCGGAAGAGGTCGCCATTTTGTCTGTCCTCTCTGATTGGGGTCGCCCCCAATGTCACGTGACAGAGGCACCCAGCCAGCTTCCTCTGTGATGTCATCACAGCTGACCAGGGGGTTCACACACGTGCAGCACGTCCCCCACTGTCCCGTCCGCTCTGACCAATCAGGCTCAAAGATTTAATGACGTCACTTCCGAGTCGGTGCTCATGGACAAGGGAAGCACGACCGGGGTCACTTGGGTGATCACATGACCTCATTATCGTGCATGCCTCCACGGCCCCCTGCAATGCACATGCCTGCCTGGTTGCCCTTGGAGACAGGGGACAAAACCAGGTTGACTGCCTGTCAAGGTCGTGAGGGGAGGAAACTGCGGCGATAAAAAACGCGAAGCAGATGGAGTCGTTGCAAGAATGGCTTCCCAGAGTCATAAATCGCCACTGCATCACCGCCATCATCACACCAACAAAAGTTCCCGTGGAAAGTGCTCTGCCAAGTTTTGTAGGATCCCCCCCCCCCCTCCCAACAACTACCTTGACTCTCACCTAGAGTCGAATCATGTTTATAAATATTGTACACTTTGTTATTTCTCTTGAAAGCAAAATGTACTGAATCCTGTACATCTTCAACACTGATCGTGTCGTCACTGCCAATTAAAATCGAAGCACTTTTAATTTCACTTCATCAGCATTACATGTATATCGTCATAATCATCATTATCGTCATTGTTGCCATCATAATCGTTGTTGGAATCGTCGTCATTATCATGACGAAAAAGGATAGTGGTGAACGGCGATGGAAGACATACCCTTTAGACAAAGATCAAACTGAGCAATGATCATTTTCAAGCTGAGTTCAGTCTATAGATTAAAACCATTTTGTTGTATGTAGAGTTGTCGATAGAAAATATACCATTTTCCTTAAAAGTAGCCGCTTACACGCAGATGTGTTTGCCTGAGAGCTTCCTATATACATGTATGCAATGAACAAGTAAAACACTTAAGTGTCGTACACTCTACATCGATGACAATTCCGTTTATTTAAGATTGTAGCGTGATCGAATAGTGATGATCAAAGTAAGAAACAAGCTTGGAAGAGGGCAGTACGGAATAAGGGAAAGGGAATAGTAACCTCACAGCACTCTCAGAGAGACTCAAAGAGAACACCATTTCCTCAATAACCAGTGTAAACCAAACAAGGAAGCCAGGGTCCTCTGAGTGCCCCGTACACTTTCTGCTGGCAAAAGTCAGTGTTTACAGAACTGTTTTGGCTGCGCCCCATTCAAAGGCAAGCGACGACTTTTCTTTATTCAGTCAAGTAATTAGCTTATCTAGCTGTTTGTTTTCACGGAGACCTAGTGGCTAAACTTCTTTAATTAAAATATTATTAGTGTGTGCAGTACAAACAAGGACACCGCACTTTAACCCACGACTCGAACAAAAGAAAACGACTTTTCGTACAGGTTGTGGGTTTTCGAAGTAATGACTGAAGACAAGGCGAGAAGAAAATAGCAAGTCGCCGTCGAGGTGATGTTTGCACAACATGTTCGTCTTCAAACGAATGATCTGTTCATTCCCTTTCGCAGTTAATTGAGGAGGCGGGGGAGGCGACCGGAGAAGAAGGAGAGCTTTATCAGAGGCTTCATCTGACCCAACTGCTTGCTTCTCTCTCTCCTAGTGGCCCCCCAGAGACTGCTGAAGACGCCCTCTACCGGCTTTTCCTGGTCCCTCCCCTTCCTTCCACCTCCGCCCCTCCTTGCATCGACAGAATTACCTCCCTTTCTTTCGCATCGTGCACGGCGTGACGTCACTGCGGCCTACCGCCGCGAGGTGGCGCTGTTCTCGGCGCATGCGCCATGGCACTGCGTGCTGCTAGGCGAGCGAGGGACACTTAGCAGATTGGAGGGCTGGGGAAGGAGGGGGGTGGGGGGTGGGCGAGGCCTGAGGGGGGCGGGGAGGGTACCAGGCCCAGCTCCGCTTCACAAGGCCTGCGAATTTGACAACTATCTCTCATTTGTTGTGGAAATTGCGGAAAATCATGGGGATCGCCTCCGGAGTCGGTGGGTCGCAGCAAATTGTGGCGATTACTCGCCGCTAAGCCTGCCTGCCTCACCGCTATCACCCCGACCGCCACTCGCTGCCCCGGGGTGGCGCGGAGAGAGACAGGGGCACGGACCGAGGCCGCGGAGGAGCCACAGCTAAACCCCAGAGCGTGCAGTGCTCCCTGGTGGCTAGAAAAGGGCGGGAGACAACTCTGGCCTTTTGGCACCAAGCCCGCCAGCCTTCTTGTCTACTGTGTGGAGCGGCATGTCCTTGTCTGACTTCTCTAGAGTGTTGTAGTCTTCCTCCTCCCTGAACCTCCAGCCTCCCCCCACATCCCCTCTTGCCATCCCCACCCTGCCCCTCATTTTCTTCACCCCTGTCGAACACCCACCTATTCAGTTTTCTGCACTTGAACTCATAGCAACCTCTGAAGTCTTTTCAGTGAGGATGTAATCACATTTCTTGGTCGAGGTCGATGGCGATCGTTCTGGCGGCGACTATCGACAACTATAAGTTTTGACCAAAGACGCATTTTACTTGGAGACAAAGTCAAGTCTAAAGGAAGGAAAACGAGAACACTATGATGACATGGAGGTTGTCAGCAATTGACAAAAGTTAAAGTAAAAAACACGTTTACCAGTGTTGCCATAGTTGCAGTTCTTAACGACTGTGTGGTCCTCATGATGATGATTGAACAGCCATAAAAGATGGGTATTTATAATAAGTCCGTGTTTGTCTCTGCTGCAAACTAAACATTACAGCCACTACGAGGCTGTTGGCCGTGGATGACGCTCTTCCCAAACTTCTCTCTTCTTCCTTTCCTCCAGCCGAGACCTCCACGACTGCTGCATTACTGGCGATTGGGGCGGGAGGTGGAGTCAGGCAGCCAATCAGCGAAGTGCTTCCAGTCTCAAGCACGTCTTCCCTTGCAGCACGCACGAGCTGGGCGTGTCCAAACGTGCTGCCTGTGCTGCACGAGGCACATCTACCTCAGTCCGTGTTTGCTGTAGTTGTCGCCCTGCCAGCCCCTGCCTCCCCCCACACTGACTCACACACAAGAGTGGCGCCCACTCCCACAGTTGCGTGAACGGAGAGGTGGGGACCCCCAAGTTGCAGGTTCTATACCCGCACAAGAAGTTTTTGTGTTTCTCATGCACGTAGCATACCCTCAATCAAACTGCGCTCGGGCATTTAATCAGTGCTCGGACTTGAATAAAAAGTGCGCTTAGCATTGTGTTAGGTGAACTAGATTCTGTCTCTCATACACAATAATTTCTGCATTATTTGATATTTTCTTTATTTGATGGTGAACTTTGTCCACAATACTTGTTATCATGAACTACGCACATGTCAGTGTGTGCACATGTATGAAAGATACAGACCGTTTGATACCATGAATGGCAGACCGACTTTCACATTCACCCCCCAACCCCCAACCCCCAACCCCCACATTCACCCACCCACCCACCTACCAAAAAAAGAAATTAGCTAGAGACAAAACCGCTGGTCACTTTCACTAAAATCAATCACGTATCGGGTTGCATCTGTTTTGCTTATTGTGATCTGTGGTATTTTCATTACCCGTATACGTGTACATGTGCACATGTGTGTGTTCCTGAGTGTGCGTATGTTTGTATACATGTCCATGTGTATTTGTGTGTGTTTGTGGTTGTGTATTTGTGTAAAAAAAATCAATCAAATATAAGTACACAGTAAACTTTTCCCTGTGGAATGGCCATTATTTAATGCACATGATGTGACTTTTGGTCTTGTTCCATCTACAAAGGAGACTGACGTGGAGATGCCTGACTGACTGCCCTGTCCTCATGATCATCTTGCCAGACTGACTGGGGCACTGCTGATATGTGACGTGTCATCCCAGTGCAAAGTTTTATTCTCAGCACTTCTTCGGTTGATCACTGTGTTAATGACGTCGTGAATTGTGCTGTCTTATTTCATGAGCGCGAGTATGGATATTGAGTACATTCCTGGATGCCCACACTCTGTAGCAGCGTGGGTACTGGAATGATTCTCTGGCAGGGAGAGAGGTGATGCCTTTCTGCGTTTCATGGCTCTGATGAAACGGTCTCGCCTGCTGCTCTCGAGGGTCAAACTGACCTGTTTTGTCAAGGTCTGCCAGTCCTGACGATTCTGAGCACGCGACTGCAACTCTCTGGCATGAATTCCACGATAATGCATCGACGGAGTTCTTGAAGCATTTCTCGTGTTGAAGTCTGAACTCATCAATTCGACCAACGCGAATAACCGCTTCAAACCCATCATCCGTGGATTTGACAAAAACGCAGGTCTCTTTACTAAAATGAATTCAGACTGCACATCACACTTATCTTGTACAACTGCTCAGTCTATAAAGTGGCAACTTCAAATTTCAAGGTACATAGCATAGTATACAAAGCATGCATCGTATCTGCAAACGTCT
Source organism: Theodoxus fluviatilis (assembly GCA_034096865.1). Lineage (NCBI taxonomy): Eukaryota > Metazoa > Mollusca > Gastropoda > Cycloneritida > Neritidae > Theodoxus > Theodoxus fluviatilis. The sequence continues at coordinate 40,396 of JAWQFJ010003112.1, read as the reverse complement.
GTGTGGCAACTTGGAAGACACACTTGCATCGGTCTTTGTCTGGCGTCTACGAGACATGTACAGTGTCTACAAGAACCAGCTTCTGCAGGTAGGTGGTAAGAGTAGACCCATCGCGTCGCCCTTAGCGTTTCATAAAAGATGAACAACCATGGGAATCGATAATTGACTTGCTCTAACTCTGATCAGCTCTAGTGATTTTCATTGTCAATAGTCTTACATAGTTTACAAAGGATGACAGGCCATAAGACTTAATTCAGTCAGTCAGTCACTCTACAACCCTCAATACAAACTACGGGCCTTAAGTAAATGGACCCGTGTCGTGTCGTGTCTACGAGATGGCAGTTCCTGGACCAGCTGAGTTTCCTCGTATGCCAGACGTCATGGCAACGTCGGAGGCAGAGAGTGTAGGGTCCCTGCTCTTGACAGCCCTACCTAGCTTTTACTCTAGGTCCTCCTGTCTCTCTCCGGGGTTGTTTACGTTTGACCGGCATCAGTGGCCCTCTTGCTGGCCGGGGAGGAAATCTGGGCAGTTCGGGAAATTAGCGGAGCCAGTCCTGGCCTGCAGCTGTGAAGATTTCGCCTCGCAGCGTGCAGTGTCTATACTGGGTGATCTCCCTTGATGGTCCCGCCAGGTGGCGTAGCGGTAGAGCTAGCCCACAATGCTCCGCTGCTTCCGGCGCTGTCTGGAGCGGCTGCCCTCTCGGCGGGCGGGCTATTTTTTCCTCCCGCAGCATGGCTTCCGGAGAGCTCTTCACGGCGACCCCAGCTTGTAGGCGCTATCTTCCTTTACACGAGTGTAAACACTTCGCTAAACGAATTACTCGGATGCGAAACGCGCGCGCTTTGCATCTTCCTCTAGTTACGTCACTTCCCGCGCGATCCTCGCGGTGTCTGCTGGGAGTCGCTTTCTTCTTCCGGGGACAAACGTCAGCGTCGCTGGTGCGCATGCGTCGAGCTGGGAGCATGCGTGCTTTGGCGGGAGGGTAAACGCGGCAGAAAGACGGGCGACGTTATCTCAGAGCTCTATCGCGCCATCTTTCGGCAATTCTATCTACAAAGCCTGGGGGGAAGCGCTGTTGAGGGAAGCAATATGGCGGCTTGCATAAGGACCGAATCGAGAAAGGCAGGAACAGAGACCCGATCTTCTCCGCTTCATTAACGCGAGGCCCGCACACCGCAACTGTGTCGGAACAAACAGGATGGCAAAAGAAAGCGGGGGTTGGGGTTTGGATAGTGAGGTCGGGCGGGAGGGAGGACGAGAGGAGTGAAGAGAACGGGGGGAGAGGCAGCGAGAAGACACACGTGAACTGATGCCTTCCTGTACCAGCTGCAGCGCGCAGACATTTGCTGATGTTCCAGGGAATATGATTGTTTACGTGTCTTGGAAACAACCTGCAATACACGCAAGCATGTTAGGTTCTACAGGCATTAAGCCTCCACACTTATAAATCTGAAACGTGCTTTACGTATCACGTGATAGCGGTTTTACATGTATTTCTGTAGACTGGGTAAGGGCAAGAAGGTGTTTAGAAAGCTGAAATGTGGACTGGGATATAGTGGAGTGGAGTAATAGCTTCGATGTCTTCGACAAGGAATGGAATAAGTCGAGAGGATGGACAAACCGAAGAACAGTTTATATAAGGACGGGATGGGTGTGGGTATGTGGGATGAAGGGAGGCATGGATTAAAAAGGGTTGCAAGTAAAACTCAGGTAAGAAAATCCCGTAAGGGATGAGGTATGTATATTTTGAAACCACCGGAACTCGAAGTCAGAGCGAAAATAAAATGCATTATCTGAAGCTTGAGTGATAATGAAAGGAAAATAAACTAGGTCTTGGAGAACACAACACAGGCGATGAAGACAGACAAATAAGCATGGAGAAGGGGTGGTATTATAAAGAACGTGGGTGTAGGTGAGGAAAAAAGGCTGTTGTCAGCGGCATAGAACACGATACGACACGACACGACACAAGACAACAACACAACATGACACAAGACACGTCACAATACACACGACAGGATGCGGCGCGATACGATACGGTACAATGCGATGCGATAGATACAATTAGATACATTTTAATTACTATCAAAGAATTTGTATTGTCCAAAACACGCACACACGCACGTACGCACGCACACGCACGCACGCACGCACGCACGCACGCAGACACACGCACACACACACACACATACACACACACACACTCAAAATAACAAATGAATAAGATGCACATTGCAATCAAACGAAAAGGTATAGATCTACACAAGTAAAGGTTACGGATCTATATGACAGACAAAAGCACAGGTATCATGCAGCGACTGTCACACACGTACAAGAATCTCCAACTGGCATGCGCAGTCCCCTTTTTATTTGACGTATTTGATCGACTTTTAAAGGGGGTGGCAGGGGGAATGTAAAGGGGTGGGGTGGGAGTGGGGTGGGAGTGGGGTTGAGGGGTGGGGGGTGGGGGGCAGGTGACTGGTGAAATTGCTTGAAAATATGATCCACATCTAAACACGAGACACACGGATAGTCAGGTAACAACATAATTCCCATTGTTCCTTTGACATTCCTCTTCGTTGCTTGCTCAGTGCTGCATCCAGCCTCAACTGTTTTACAGCACATCGTCACCGTCTTGACAGGTACAGGTCTTGCTAATGAATGGGGTGAAGCAAACTGAGTACGACGCCATGCCGAAGTGCGCAAATCCAAGGATTTGCTCAGCATTGACCATTGCTTCCGCTGGACGCTAAGTGACTAAAAGGCAAATGTGTTTGCCACAGACGAAGAACCCCTGGGCTGAAGAACATTTGAGTGGAGAGGCACAATACGGGTGGGGAAGCAGAACTGGGGTAGGGAGGCAGGCCTGGGGTGGCCTGCGGAAAGGACACCCGATATGGCCCCACCCTGTCAGCGCGGTGTCAGCTTCCCCCTCTCCCAACAGGCCCGAGGGCAGGGACCTGAAAAGGAGGAAGGGGGTAGAGGGAAGGGGGGGGGGGAGGAATAAATAAGGGGAGGGAGTGGAGGAGGAGACGGAAGTAGAGGGAATGGGACACAGCTTGATGGGGTGTGTGGGTTTGGGGTGACGATAAAAGAGGAGAGATGGAGGCGGTGGTGGTTAATGTCTTTAAGAAGACATGGGGTGGTGACAAAAGTAAAGCTAGCAAAAGTGTGTGTGTGTGTGTGTGTGTGTGTGTGTGTGTGTGTGTGTGTGTGTGTGTGTGTGTGTGTGTGTGTGTGTGTGTGTGTGTGTGTGCGTGTGTGTGTGTGTGTGTGTGAGAGAGAGAGAGAGAGAGAGAGAGAGAGAGAGAGAGAGAGAGAGCGCAAGTGTGTCTGTGTGTGTCTTTGCTCGCATGCATGCGTGTGTGTCTTTTCCCGCATATGTGTGGGTGCGTACGTGCGCGCGCGTGTGTGTGTGTGTGTGCACGCGCGCGTGTCTCTCAACGTGTGTGTGTTCCATAGAAATGCGCGCGCGAGTTTGCATGTGCGAGTGAATGGATTTGTGAACACATCTTTACCATATGGAAAGATGTACCTAAAACAACTGAATGTTGTTTGCTGGGGGTGAAATAGTAGCAACAAACGCTTACTATACAATGTATACAGATGTGGGTGCAGGAGGAGTACGTTGGTAATTTTTCCTTAGTTTCTACACAACAACTCTTCCTCTCAAGTGGCATCGATCGTACACGAAAATTAAACCATCGGACATCCATCTCCATAGACACTGAGACACACACTTTATATGGCGTCTGAAGACTGGGAACAGTAATAACTGGTGTGCTGTTGAAGTGCAAAATGGTTTCGGAGAAAACTGCATGAGTATAATTCAGTATTTTTTATGCAAGCAATTTCTTTACCTTCTTGTGCTTGTAGATGTCTGTAGAAAGAAATTGTGTATAACAACATGAACTCTGTGCTAATAAAAATCACCACTTGCCACACGTTGCTTGAAGTACGGCAAAATGCCAGGGCGCCCCGGGGCGCTCTCCTCCTGCAACGTGGGGTAGTTTTTGTTTGTTTGTTTTCCGAAGAAGAAGTCTCCTTGAGGGTCCTGCAATTTGTCACATCAATTCACTAAAATAATGCAATCTCTTATCGAAGGTTTCCTGCTCGGAGTGTACGCTATGCATTCAATATGAAAGGTGAGAAAAGGGGAAAAAACCCAAAGAAAAGCAGAGAGCAAGAAAGAAAGAAAAGCAAAAAGAAAGAAAGAGAGAAGAAATCAAAAAGCGAAAACATTAAAAGACAGTTCGTGATTTAAAAGGCCAAATCTGTAACTATCGGAGGTTCCTGGTTCAGAATTATTTGCACTGCAGACTGACTGTTTATTTAACTCTACAATGAAACAAAGCGGAATGTGACCGATAGCAATGCATATCTCCACACAGAAGACCCCATACCTGTCAGTCGCTGTCATGGTATCATATGAAAGCATGCGCTCCTTAGCAGTCCGAGTCATCAGGAGACTGCGGACAGGACACTGCATCATCAGTAGCTCAACACGGAGGCCGTCTTACTGCACCCACCACCTGTCAGCCTGATCATCGAGCCCCAGGCAATCGAAGCCGCCGTCTGTCTGGCGAAGGCGACGACGAGGAGCGCCAAGATGACAAAAGGGACAAAAGCGACGACGAGGGAGGTAGAGGGGGCAATGAGGACGACAAAGGCAGACGACCAACAGGACTCCAGAAGCAGCAACAGCGACAACGACGACAACCACAACAATAACAAATGTCGTCAACTTGAGCCTCTCGCCTGCAGCGCTATATGAGGAGTCTGATTGTCCGGAATGATTCCCCGCACCCCCACGCCCAGCCCCACGCCTCTCGAGTTACGGCCTCACGTCCCCTCTCTCGAGATGATATTCGGTGCAAAGACAGGGCCTCGCGATGCAAGGCCATAAAAGCAACGGAATAGAGACACACGTGCGGGCCCGTAAAGGGTAGTCGAGAGATGACGGGGGCTCCAGCCTTGAGGTGCGTAAATGAAAAAAAGTGACAGGTGGAGGGTGGAAGCTGTTCTCACGTGACTAGGTAACACAGTGCTGTGAGGATACTAAATAGCGAGCTGTACGGGATATACGCGAACTGAACGAAATGAGCGTGAGACAGGTCGGAAGCTTCCCTGTTCAGCTCGAGCTATCAATACTGACTGCCCATCTCCTCAAGTCCGGCAGCCCAATCACGATCGCAGTCCATCCTCGTCCTCGCTCTCCTCCTCTCTCTCTCACTACTCTCTCTCTCCTTACCCTCTCCCTCTCTCTACCTGCCTCTCTCTTTCTCCTCTCTCTCTCTTCCTCTGCGCGTTAACTCGGGGTCTCGTCCATCTCGTCCTCCCTCGGCCTCTCATGGCCTTCTGCCTCATCTCCTTCTCTAACTCATTCTCTTGCTCTCTCAGCTATCTCTCGTCTCATCTCTTCATCTCCTCTTCTCGCATCTCTCTGCGCTCGTCATATCGTTTGGGACTGATCGTCTCTTTCCGCCTCTCTCTCTCACGTCTGGTCTCTCTGACTCTCACTTCTCCGCTCACTTACAGTCTCACTCTCTCCTCCTGTGTCTTTTGTCTCTGTCTGTCTTTCTCTCTCTCTGGTACTCTTCTGTCTCTAGCCTGTCTCTCTCTCTCTCTCTCTTCCTGTGCGTATGTTTGTGTACGTGTGCGTGCGTGTATGTGTGTGTGTGTGTGTGTGTGAGCGTGTATTTTGATGTGTGTGTGTGTGTGTGTGTGTGTGTGTGTGAGCGTGTGTTTGTTTGTGTTTGTGTGGGTGGGTTTTATGTGTGTGTGTGTTTGTGTTGTGTTTGCGCGCGCGCGCGCATGTGTGTGTGTGTGTGTGTGTACCAGTGTGTGTGTGTGTGCGTTACCCTCTCCCGGAAGGTATAAGGATCGGGAACGCGAGGAACCTGTGTATATTTTATATCTACTCATCAGCTGTAAACTCCACATCTACTCATCAGCTTTAAACTCCACATCTACTCATCAGCTGTAAACTCCACATCTACTCATCAGCTGTAAACTCCACATCTACTCATCAGCTGTAAACTCCACATCTACTCATCAGCTGTAAACTCCACATCTACTCATCAGCTGTAAACTCCACATCTACTCATCAGCTGTAAACTCCACATCTACTCATCAGCTGTAAACTCCACATCTACTCATCAGCTGTAAACTCCACATCTACTCATCAGCTGTAAACTCCACATCTACTCATCAGCTGTAAACTCCACATCTACTCATCAGCTGTAAACTCCACATCTACTCATCAGCTGTAAACTCCACATCTACTCATCAGCTGTAAACTCCACATCTACTCATCAGCTGTAAACTCCACATCTACTCATCAGCTGTAAACTCCACATCTACTCATCAGCTGTAAACTCCACATCTACTCATCAGCTGTAAACTCCACATCTACTCATCAGCTGTAAACTCCACATCTACTCATCAGCTGTAAACTCCACATCTACTCATCAGCTGTAAACTCCACATCTACTCATCAGCTGTAAACTCCACATCTACTCATCAGCTGTAAACTCCACATCTACTCATCAGCTGTAAACTCCACATCTACTCATCAGCTGTAAACTCCACATCTACTCATCAGCTGTAAACTCCACATCTACTCATCAGCTGTAAACTCCACATCTACTCATCAGCTGTAAACTCCACATCTACTCATCAGCTGTAAACTCCACATCTACTCATCAGCTGTAAACTCCACATCTACTCATCAGCTGTAAACTCCACATCTACTCATCAGCTGTAAACTCCACATCTACTCATCAGCTGTAAACTCCACATCTACTCATCAGCTGTAAACTCCACATCTACTCATCAGCTGTAAACTCCACATCTACTCATCAGCTGTAAACTCCACATCTACTCATCAGCTGTAAACTCCACATCTACTCATCAGCTGTAAACTCCACATCTACTCATCAGCTGTAAACTCCACATCTACTCATCAGCTTTAAACTCCACATCTACTCATCAGCTGTAAACTCCACATCTACTCATCAGCTGTAAACTCCACATCTACTCATCAGCTGTAAACTCCACATCTACTCGACGCCCGGGACAACCAGGCAATGAAAGTAGAATCAGTCCATGATGGATGGATGGATGGATGGATGGATGGATGGATGGATGAATGTAATGTTTCGGCCTGCCAGACTTTGTAGGCTATGTAAGGTTATTGAACACGAAAATCACTAGAGCCAGTCCAACCTCCCGTTTTCCTACGTTTTCGTCTCTAACGAATGGCGCAGGGAGATGTGGTAAGTCTATTCATACCCACAAACACCCGAGGGAGAAAAAATGAGCTAAGATTGAATACAAGAAAAAAAACCAACTAATGAACGTACAATCATTCCATGGCTAACAATCGAATATGTTAGGAAAATTAAAGACAAACACAGTTTGTTTTCCTCACCGCTTCGTTTCCTTAACAACAATTAATCTCACACACACAAAAACCTATTTTTTCATCAGCTGTTATAACAAATTCTTCCGTTTTTTAAAAATGTTTACTCTATTTGAATAATATATATACATTTCATGTGTACTCCATCCACCTACTTATTGTACCCCCTGTCCTCGCCCCCACCCCCACCCCCAACTGCCTCGACTCCCCCATCTCTCAGAGCTTCCTCTACCATTACCTTCCCTGTCCTCTCCTACTTGTGCCCCTCCTACTTGTGCCCCATGGTGAAGGAACTCAGCGAGCGGACCGCCCACTCCTTGTTGCTGATACTGGGTGTTAAGTTGCTGCCCTCCTGCCGCGCTTCCTTCCCTTCATCCCATCCCTACCCTCACCCAGGCCTCTCTGTCTGCCCCCCACCTTCCCTGCACCTTGTCCCGGACAAGGGGTCTCCAGCCATGTTGTCTCCCCTCCT
>JAWQFJ010003112.1:17500-27500 GCA_034096865.1 Theodoxus fluviatilis | reverse complement strand
GGGGCCTGCTTAGAGGCGCTTTGTCAGCCCCAGCCAAATGAAGAGCCGCCCCAGAAGCCCCTTCTTGGCAACACCGTCACAGCTGGTGGACAGACTCCAGTCTCGAGAGCAAGTTGCAAGTTGTTCTTCTTTCCCCGTCTGCCTGCCTCCCTTTCCTTCCTCTCGTCCTGAAGAGGGCCAATCGTCATGGACTATTTTCTCTCTGCTCGGTTGAAGAGTCAGCGACACCACAGGTGACATCAACGCCAGTAGAGCAGTCGGTCGAAGCATCGAATGTATTGTATAGCTTCCGTTCTGAGGATTGGAACTGTGTTTGACGCAAGAGTGAGCTTTAGTAGCCGCCGAGATATATTCGTAACGAAGTGGCGACAGCAGTTTGTGTGTAGTTGAGAGTTGTTAATCTGGCTGAGCGTAGCCTTACGAATGTCCGAAGCATGGATCAAAATTTGAGATAACTTCTCCTTTGGAAATTATAAACTTTATCAAACGAATCAGGGGAAATTGAGGTACCTTCTGTGAACACAGAAGAAAAAAAAACTTATCAATTAATCGCATTTAAACATAAAGTAAAATGGTGCACTTTATGTCGGAGGAAAAGGTCCTTATCCAGATTTAGCGACAAAAGAATAAAAAAGACCAGGAACAACAATGCATGTACCTGTATTTGGAATAGTCCGTGAGATAGGACCGTAGATGCATCGACAAAGTTAAAACTACTTCGTAGACTCTGAAGAAAAGCGCACATAATCACGCCCAATATGTACAAATACATGCAAAAACACGACCCTGAACAAAATGATCAATCTCGAAGACTCGCTCTGCATTTGTCAGTCTATTGATATTGGAGGACCATCAGTGAAACCCAGGAAAAGATTGTTAAAAGTTACTTTTCATATTGCCATATCTATAAGATGTTCATATGACATGCATACAGATACTTGAGATTTCGACCGTTGGTAACCAATTGAGCAGTGCGCAATATGACGTTAATTGTTGTACGGCGGCATGACTTACGCAGTGGGGACTTTTGGTGTGTTCTTTACTTTCATGTTGGGTCCTTGGTATGTAGTCTGGAGCAAAGAGAGTAGCGGGATTATTGTTCTTGACAAGCTGCAAGGTCATCAGACGTCACAACCTGTGACTAGTTTTACTGGATACCTCCTGCAATGAGTCATTCTTGACTAAACAGTATATTTCTGACCGTGGCTGGTTTCCAGCTATGGTCACCCAAACCAAAGCAAAGATCTTTACTCTAGCATGAGAAATATGTGTGGTGTTGCTTCTTTTTATAAGTGTATGACCGCGTGCGCGTGTGTGCACGTGTGTGTGTGTGTGTGTGTGTGCGCGCGCGTGTGTGTGTGTGTGTGTGCGTGTGTGTGTGTCTGTGTTTGTGTGCCTGTGTGTGTGTGCGCGCGCGCGCGTGTGTGTGTGTTTGTTTATTTGTCAACTGCAACTGCACCTTCATAATAATTTTCTTGTCAGGAGCAGAAAAAACGAACAGAGTAGTTGGTCTGACAAATATGTGCGTCTCTCTCAAGCTGCCGAAAGGATGCTCAGGACACAAGGCTATGATTCTGGACTCAGGTACCACACTCGCTCTGCCCCTCCTCAACCCCCCACCNNNATCCTGGCTCTCACGTCTTCATCTGTCCCTCCAGTCTTGCTGACCACGCTGCCCAGGTACGTGAAGCGTTCGACGTCCTCTATGGCTTGACCATCAATGGTGATGGGAGCTTCCCTGGAGGCGTTCACTCGGAGGCTCTTGGTCTTGGGGACGTTGATCTCCAGTCCTGTTGTCTTGGCAATGTCGTGCAGCCTCTCCGTCTTTGCTTGCATGTGCCCATGGGTGTGTGACAGGAGGCCGATGTCATATGCGAAGTCCAAGTCTTCCAGTTTGCCAGTGAGTGTCCACTGAATGCCCCGTGGTTGGTCCGTAACAGTCTTCATCACCCAGTCGATCACCAGGGATAAGATTAAAGGAGAAAGGAGACATCCTTGTCTCACTCCGGTGTTGACGTCAAATGGCTTTACTCTACCACTGCCATAAACATGCTTCACTGCGATAGAATAAAGTGTGAATATGTGATCAATTGTGGAATGGTCTCTTCGAAATCCTGCTTGTTCTGTGCCAAACTTATTGTTTTCTTCACTTCAATTTTGGAGGCGTCTAGTTAAAATGGAAGAGAAAAGTTTACTCATTGTGCTAACTAGGGATATACCTCTGTAATTCTGGGGGTCTTGTTTGTCCCCTGCTTTATAGATTGGAATTATCACTGATTGGCTCCAGCTTTTGGGAAAGTACTGTTTCTCATACATTACATAGAATAACTTATGGAGAAAGGGCAGTATCTGATTGCAAGCTACTTTAAGGTAATCCCCTGATATTTCGTCTAGTCCAGGAGCCCTCTTGCTGCCCACATTTTTAATTGCAAGTTTAACTTCTTCCATTGTTATTGGAGCATCAAGTTCTTCAATGGTCACTGTTCTATCTTGGTTTGCAATAGAGGGGGCAGCCGCTGTGGGACACCTGACTTCTCCTAACAAGTTCTGGAAGTAGCTTTTCCATGTTTCTAGTTCAATAGCTGGCAGCTGCACTTTTTTAAATTAAGCTGGCGGATCTTAGACCAGAAGGCATGAGAGTTCTTTTGATCTTTAATCAGATTCTGGCTTGTTGTCATTTGGAATTCTTTTTCTTTTCTCGTGTGATTCTTTTGTAAGTATTTCTGAGTTGGATATACATATCCTTGTCTGTTTTAGACATTGTATGTCTGTATAGGAAGAGCGCTCGTTTGGCTTTTATTTTGGCTTGTTTGCAGTCGAGGTCATACCATTTGGCACTTCCGCGGAATTTATAAGAATTCGATTTTACAGTACGACGCATGCATTCTGCTTTAGCAAGCATTTCTTGGGTAGCTATTTGCACGGCTAATTCCATGTCAGTATCTATCATTTTACATGCTTTTTCTATGCTTAGACGAAATTCTGGGGTATTCAGGTTGTCTACAACTTCTTGGATTTTGTCCTCTTCCCAGACCATTTTGGTAAGAGTTTTCTGTTGGCGGACATGTGTATGTTTATGTATCACTTTACCTAAAGTTATCTCAATCGGCATATGGTCAGAATGAATTTGGCTGCCTACTTTGAAAGAAACATCACTTTGAAAGCCGTCCAAGCACACCAGACAGTAGTCTATTACGCTTTCTCCATGTTGCGACAAGTAAGTAAATTTACCTTCTTCGTCGCTCATGACACTTCCATTTAAAATGTACAAGTTAAAGATTTTGCATAGATTGATAAGGATCTCACCGAATTTGTTTGTTTTCAGATCTTGGGAGTGACGGAATTTAGTTTTTTTTATACTGAGGTTACTGTGCATATTCATGCTTTCATCATCATCTATTTCGTTTATATTCCATGTTCCAGTTCTGGCATTGAGGTCACCTAAAATTAGTATCTCGGCTTCAGGATGTAATTCTTGTAGACGAAGGAGTTCGTCTTCGATCAACAGGATATTGCATTTTGCTTCTTTTCCAGTATAGTATGGAGAATCTAACGGCGGTATATAGACGCAAATCATTATTAGATCTTTCATATTATAGTTTGAAAATCTTACTATTATCATATTTTCTACTTTGCTTTGGATTTGTAAAACTGTGTGGCCAATGTTTTTTCTTATTGCTACAACTACTCCTCCAGATCGTCTCCCGTGATGGGACAGTTTCATAGCCTCGACATGGAAAACCCAATGCTCATTAAAATATACATTGAAGTCAAAATTGTCTGCTGTAAACGTTTCCACTAGACAAAGAACGTCAAAAAGTAAAATGTACTCCATAAACTCTGGTACATTCAATTTAGAGATGAAACCTTCTATATTCCAACAGACAATACGGAGGTTAAAACCAGCCTCAACGGCAGTCTGTTCAAACTGGCATTAATCGGGCTCACCTACTTCTTCAGTGTCATTGTCTGGTATGGGTCGTCGGCTTCGTAGTCAGGTTGATGAGGTGTGAGCACCAGTCTCTAAAGCAAGAGAAGTCGAACATCTCCGATTGTTGTGTCGGAGCCTGCCTCGTCATACGTCTGCAGTCTGTATTGGTGAAGAGTTCTTGTATCCCGGATTCCTGTCATCTACACCGTCAGAATCACCCACAAAAGAAACTTTGTCTGCAGTTGATAGACTGTCTGGTGTATCCTCAGTGTTCCTTTCATCTGTCACCACGTTGATTTTGTATCGAGATTCCTTAGCCAGTTCACTGTGTGCTTCTGTTGTGTCACTGTAGTATCCTGTCTGGGTTCTGTCTGCCACTCTTAACCCGCTGAGGATGGAGTATTGGGTCTTGCTCTGTCGGGTCTTCTGGTTGGTTCTGTACTGGATGGGTCTCATACTTGGAGTGCTACTGCTTGTGTTGTTAAGGCTGTCATGGTCTCTTCTATTTTTTCTAGTCTGTGCAGTCGGTGTAAGTACAGAGGAGTCATGGATTTTTTCACAGATCCCTGCGAACAAATCTTTGTCGCTTGAGGTTTGGGGATGGTAAGATCGTTTTGTGATGTGGCTTTAGTTGGAGATCGTTTAGGTTCATCTTCGTGTCCTTTTGTCTCAGGAGGTTTTAAGTAACTATCGGGCTGTAGAGAATCTCTATTTGCTTCTCTTGTTTGAGTGGCATTTCTGTGGTCTTCATTTCCAACTATTGTTATCACGTTACTGGTTGTTCTAGGACAGGGTTTCCTCTTGTGGTAGTTTGAGGTATAACTGAAGAGATGTTTTATACTATCTAGTCCTTTACGTTGGCGAGGACAGGTTCTGTCAACTCGATTTTGTTTCCATTTTATTTTTCTTCCCCGAGCATTTTCTGCAACTCTCTCATTCCATCGTTGGTGTTGTTCGTGTTAAACCGTAGACAATATTTGGCTGTGTTGGTCAGTTCCATTCGTCATAGTTGTGTGCTGCCTTGATATGGTATCTCCAGATAACGTTATCCCCTTCCTTCTCAGACGGTCTCGCCCCTATTGGAGTAGCATTAGTTTGTCTGTGAGAGATAAAAAGGTAACTAAGATAGGTCGAGGATCGTTGGGGTGTGCATTTCTCTCCTTTCCAATTCGTTCTACAGACATAATGTCCCTCTCTGTCCACGTTGCGTCTGGCATTGCTTCCTGCACATGCTTGAGTACTTTATGAAGACATCTCAAGTAAGTTTCCCTTGAATCTTCAGGGACACCAAACATCCGAACGCTGTTTTGTTTCATTCTTCTCTCCATATCATTATTCCTGTATTCCATCATTTCAAAACGACTGTTCAGAGCGCATAACTGCATTTTTATCTTGTTATTTTCATGTTGTAGTTGTCTGTAGCTTTCGTCAAGTTGGTTGCATTGAGTATGGTATCTCCTCTCCAAATCCTGTATGCCTAGCCACAGTAAATTATTTTGATGGCTAAGCCACTGGCTTAGTTGTGTAAGGTTTCCTATATCTTTCCTAAGAGTGTCAAACTTCCCTCCCATTTCCTCTGTCGTGTTCTTTTGTCTTTCCCTAAAGTTATGTGCATGCTCTGAATGGTGTCCTTGGTAGTCTTCAGTCCAGTGTGTCCATTCTTTCTCATTCGCAGAGCAGGCCTCTCCCTGTGGTCCATAGTAATAACCCCAGGTAGGTCCGGGGTTAGTTTCTACATCACCATGTTGTAGTATGTCTTTGGAGAGGTCACGTAAATTCATTTCTTTGAGCGAGGTCCGTGGGCACATACTGATATGAGGGATGCATACATGATCACTGCCAACAAGCATACTTTGGCCGTTGAGGCACTGATCTTAGTTACTTGGCTCTGGCTTGCTTGCCTAAATGGTAGTGCATCGTTTTCCCCTTTTTCTTCTTCGTATTTAGATTCTTTGGGTCTTGATATCATTGCAGTCCGTCGCACATAGTGCATGCCTATTCGAAGCCTGTATAGACCAACTTCAATACCCATGTTGACTACGGTGTGTGTTTTATGGTTTTTGGGGAGTGATCTTATTGAGTTCAGGTTCTTTGGTGTCTGTAGGAGTCAAAAATCCTCTGCGTCCTTTCCTGACAAGTCGCAGCAGGTTGGAGTGCATCCGATAAGGTGGTGGGGTTTCTGAACGATCAGATTCAGGAGCAATTTTTGTTATCATTTTACACGATGGGTTCAGGGCACACTTGACAAAACTCCACCCTAATTATAGAATGCTTTAGAAACTATATTTCCTTGTTAAAATATTTTCAAGATACCGTTGTCCTCGAGATGTCACTTCATATTCCGTAACTGTGTACTTGCTTCAATCGTAAACATTCGAAATCACAGATATAGATTTTGTTTTTCCTTTTGTCGTTTGGAGATGACCGTGCCTACATGTATGTTTAAGTTTCTCTATTCACAATCGCATCGTGTCACTAGGAGTCAAAGTTTTCCTAAAATAGCGTATTGCTCCACCACGTCGTGAGATGATTTGGAAGACGATCAACACACAGCGACAAGGCCTGAGAAGACTCCGCTGATACTTCCTCACCGGGTTGGTATTTTTAAGTCGTGCACGGGAGTTCAGGACGAGAGAGAGAGAGAGAGAGAGAAATGAGAGAATAAGAGAGAGAAAATGAGAGAATGAGAGAAAATGAGAGAATGAGAGAGAATGAGAGAGAGAATGAGAGAATGAGAGAGAGAGAGAGAATGAGAGAATGAGAGAGAGAGAGAGAGAGAGAGAGAACTGAACTGAACAGAATTTTTATTGCGAATGCCATCGGCCGACTGCAAATAGAAATTGAACAATTCGTAACATTCTCATGTACAATTCGTGAGGCATGTTATCCTGAGACAAGCAATGTTGCCGTTCGTCACTACCATTACAGGGGTCTTCAGAAGACGTTCACTGTTGTGCATCAACTTGCACAACCTCTCAAGACCATATTGGTAGCAAAGACATTATCAACGCACAAATATTGTAAGACCACCCACCGCATACATGGTTATGCAGTTGGGAGAGAAGCATAGACAATTTCTGGAACTGAATATTTGTATCCCAGTAACGCCGCATCTGCTTAACAACAAAACCATATTTAAGGCCATGGAAAAGTGTCTTCAGGCACATTGTCATACACCCCAAATAATTACATCAGTGTCACTGGGACAGATTGGCTTCTCCACTAAGTGTTTCAAGACACATTTCTCGCATCTTAAAAGCATAATAGAGAAACATAGCTACAGCTCTTGTTCGACGGACGTCGGTACCATTCAACCAATATTTGCAGCATTTAATCCTCTCTTCCTTGGGGTTGTGTCGATCCAGGTACTTTTGTCTCAGATGCTCATGAGCAGGATAGTTCAACAATAAATGTTCGTCGTCTTCTTTTGCATTGCAAAACGGGCATTGTACATCTGGAGTACTTCTGAATATTCTGTTTACTGCCAGGTCATTCACACCAAACCTGTATCTAATGAAAAGATCTCTGAATTTTTTATATCAATATTATTCAAATAATCTTCAAGACCAAAATATACTTTGAAGGACGAGTACTATCGGTATCGATCATTTGTTATGTGTGTGCTACTCCATTCTTGGAGAAACCAATCCTTCAGTCTCTGTTTCAGTTGTATGAAATAATTTTCGTTTTGAACACCACCATAAAACCATGCATATCCGAAACCCAAATTTTGCAAAAGTTTTCTCACTGAATCAACCCAGTTTGATTTACCAGAAGTATTAGAGTTCTGGAGCATTAAATAAGCTTGCTTTGGTATTCTGTAATGATTCATCCTAGATATATTCAGCCAATATGTGATCACTTTTATGCAACTACTTACATGCAAAGAGAATCTCCCAAGGTCTCCATAGACCATATGGTTCGGGGTCATGTTGCCAAGCCCTAGGTTATTAATGCTGAAATGGTCGTCGTCACCAACATTTCCGGACACTGTACCCCAGTTTCAAATCTCGGCATTTCTCGCCAGAACGGACGTTTATAAACGTCGTTTAGCTTAAGATTACACCCAAATCACGCGGACCTTTAAGGTGCATGGAGTACAGTATCGCCGAGCAAGACGTTTGTCACAAAACGCAGATACATTAACGCGGCCTGATCTTAGCATAACTCCCCGGGCGTGCGAGTCACGTGACTGTAAGGCCGAAATTTCAAAACTAGGGTACAGTGTCCGGAAATGTCGGTGACAACGACTCATTCAGCGTTATTAATCTGGTTTTGTAGCCCATATGGTGTGGTAGATATTAGGGCTACGTCATCTGCAAACAATTTTTAAAAATCTCAATCATTCCTGGCATCAACTGGACCCCATGTTTCCCTTTACTTCGTACATATTTGGCAACCTAAGTTGTCACGTACTGCACGTGACAGTTTCTTTGACAAGTGCGTTTTCTTTTAGTCAGCGTTTCTCGGGGTCCGGGTTTCCACGAAGAGACGTTGGAAATCGTGCGGTACAGGAGTTGAATTCATTGTTATTTCTATAAAAGATGACATGCTTGCAAGGTACAGTAACTGGAATGATTCATGAAAGAGGGTAAGTGCCGTCATCAGTATCGTTTTGTTTTATATTCGCGTATGTTGTTTGCTATTTGCAAACGCAAATGGTGGTTTTTCTTTTTTTTAGGTTCCAGTCGTGAGCTGCGGTCTGGTGGCGGATGGAGTGACGGATGGGGGGGTGGTATATCGGTTTTATTCTGTGTGGCTGATTTGGAAGCTTGGGCTCTGTGTGGCGGATTTGATGAGCTTGGGCTCTGTGTGGCGGATTTGATGAGCTTGGGCTCTGTGTGGTGGATTTGATGAGCTTGGGCTCTGTGTGGCGGATTTGATGAGCTTGGGCTCTGTGTGGCGGATTTGATGAGCTTGGGCTCTGTGTGGTGGATTTGATGAGCTTGGGCTCTGTGTGGTGGACGTGGCTGTGGGAGAGCTTGGACTCTGTATGTATATAATGTAAATGTTATGTGTAAATAAACTATAATTCAATCAAAATGTTTCTGAAATGGTATTTAGTTAAAACGGCAACCCCAATCATGAGGAGGGTCGTGACACTTACACACACACACACACACACACACACACACATATATATATATATATATATATATATATATATATATATATATATGGAGAAAATTCCTGGATAATCAATTGCGCCCTGCTTTACACCCACCGAGCAGAGAAAATCTGATAGAGCATGTCGCCATCGAACACATCATTGCACGTCGGCATAGATGATCTTTAACATCAAGTAATTTTTTTTGACAGTCCAACCTCCTTCAGGACTCTCCACGGGTGTGTATGACTAACAGAAACAAAAGCCCTTTTATAATCCACAAAACAAACAAATAATTTCCCTCTTCCTTCACCATGAACATGCTCGAGAATCATTGCATACAAAGTAAACATGTGGTCTACTGTGGAGTGGTTAGCCCGGAAACCAGCCTGTTCCACACATATTTTGTCCTCGAGCTCCATCCACACTCGCAAACGTTCTGCTAATACAGAGGTACAAAGCTTACATGATGCGCACAGTAAAGAGATCCATCTATAATTGTCGTATGAGAACTATTAATGATTGTGACCAAGTCTTAGGGAAGTAATAAGTGTCAAATAAAGCGTTAAAGAGTTTGGTAAAAAAATGGTATCAGCTTATCTTGGGCCTCTTTGAGACACCCTCCAGGAATGCCATCTCTTCCTGCAGCCTTGGCAGGTCTTATTATTTTTAATGCCCTCTTGACTTTTGCAGCACAAATAGAGGCATCCAAAAGGTCATGATATCTGGCGTCAGTCTCGTCTGCCTTTACAGAATTAGTCACATAGTTTTTATCGTTTTGAAGCAGGGTCTCAAAATGTATTTTCCATGTTTCTATATCAATATTACCCTGTGGCATAGGACGTCCTGTGACTCTCTTGACTATATATAGTCCAGAACTTCCGTGAATCGTGCAGACTCCCCATTAATGAAGTACGAGTTTTGGAAAATTAGCCTTTTTTCTTCTCTCTTGTAATGTTCTT
>JAWQFJ010003112.1:0-12500 GCA_034096865.1 Theodoxus fluviatilis | reverse complement strand
GTCTTGCAGTAATAGGAGCCGGTCCCTCATTTCCTCACATGCAAAATCATAGCGACTCTGCAACCACACAGCAAAGACCTGACATAATGTAGAGCCAGGCCCATTGCTGCCCTCAAAGTGCTATTTTTGAAAGTGGAAATTTAGTGACCTGCAGCCAAGTTCCAAGATTGCAACATAAATGTACAATGAAACATATGAGATTCAAAAAATGCCCCATTTGTGGACTACACTGCTGCCATGATTTCGATGAAGAACGCAAAGTTAGTGGAACATTCTATCAAAACCAGCCGAAAGGTATTCTGTCCAAGCTAAGGCTAACAATCATTGAGATTGAGTTGCTAACTTCATTCATGTGAAATACTTCGATACCTAATGCGCATATGAGAGAGAGAGAGAGAGAGAGAGAGAGAGAGAGAGAGAGAGAGAGAGGTGGATGTGTGGAAAAGATATGCAAAGAATAAGAGAAAGGTTATGAAATAAAAGTCACGCTAGTGAAAACACACCCGCTCCCTCCACTCATTCAAGTATGCATGAATGCATTAACGCTAGCAAGCGTTTGCACACAAGCATGCATGCACTCAAACGCACAAACTGACGAAATTGAGGTGAGTATGGTAATTATACATGCTGTATTGTGAATTCATTCACAACAAACACAACTGCAACATCGTGACTCTCTAGAGGTATACTCTATAACAGAGTTCACCGACACAGTGCTTACAAACAAACGCTACACATGGGTGCGACATATTCACATAAAATGTGACTTAACAGTATTTCAGAATGTGTGACCTCAACACAAATTAGAGTTTGTCAACAGTGATGAATATGCCTTCGTCCAATCATTAGAATGCAGCATACCTCAAATATATTCTATTGTCATGCAATTCTGAGCAAGAATCGGGCAAAGAAAATGTTAGTAAATAATGTTTTTACAGTTTTAAGGCATTGTTCAGATCATGAAAATGCTATCATTTAGATGCACCAATAAGACAGTCATTGAATATTGTCTACATCCGATTGGAACAGTGCTTCAGTAAGTTGAATAGTGGCATAGATGTAAAACATATCTATCTGAACGATTCATTTAATGTTTTTAAAAATGTTAAGACATTTTCATGTATAAATGTTTCTTCACATTTACGACAACCAGAGGGTTTGCCCAGGATGAAAAATGAACAAACTGGAAAATCATATCTACGATGACCAACACATCTTTCTTTCCTAAATTTGTGCACCACTTTAAAATCTGGGAGCCCAGTAATGAAATGCAGTTGAATGCATAATTTGATCTTTGTCAACAAATGCGGCCTTTGCCAGTTTGTATGGGTTTCAGGTCAAGGCCACACAACATATGGGAGACGGTTGATCATGGATGTCGCAACAGTTTAGTACCTGCAGAATGAAACAACTCCATAGAAACAGTTTCCGACAACCAGAAACTTCTTATCATTTAAGCAGTTCGGCACACGTCTGTTTGGACTGATTAGTATTGCATGCAGTGAAATGCACGTGGGACAGACAGATCATGCGTAGCTGTACTGACGGCCTCGCCTTTCAGTGGAAGGCGACCTCTCCCTCCGCTTGCTTCTTCTGTGCCTGCTGTCATCGTAGTTTTCGTCGTGGTCTTCGTACGTATGCCGGCTTCGGCTGCGGCTGTGGCGACGACTGGGTCGATAGTCGTCGTGGTAATCGTCATACGGGTCTTCGCTGTAGTAGCCTTCGCGATCTCGTCTGGAACTGCGCCGGCCGTGACTTCTCGAGGACTCTCGTCCTGCCGAGTGAGCCCGAGATGTGCCGTTACGGCGTGTGGAGTCACGCCTGTTGCTTGCTGACTGGCTGCGCTTTGAGCGGTCACGTGACGAGTGCTCTCGCGAAGATCCGTTGTCCCTGGTGGAGAAGTCGCGTGATATATCACGTGAGGAGTAGTCGTCGCGCCGTCTAGTGGAGCCCCTAGTGCTTCCAGACCGACCTTCGCGCTGGGAGCTCCTGTTTCTGTCCCTGGGGAGGCGGTTCCACGCAGGATCGGACTCATTCTTGCCGTACTCCACTGGCTCGTAGGCGCCGCCCTCACTCGCCATACGTTGCGACCTCGGTCTGCAGACAGAGAAGCATGGTGTGAGCGATTTTCAACGTGCACGTGTGTTAAGGTGACGCATGTATAAACTGACTGCTCATGTCCTTCCTGTCGATTCGTTCAGAGTAGACAGACTTATTAAACACGTCCGATCTCGAACTGTTCCTGTAGACTGGTTACAGTCGAGTTCGCTCCTAAAAGGTATTAATTTACCGCTCATAATCTGGCCTGTCTATAACCACAGAATAACTTACATTGGCAAATTCACCACTAAGGCAGGCCTGCAAGCATAGAAAATGAATGTGACTGGACGACTCTTGATACCGCAACGTGTCAGGCTATAGGCAAGCCAACAGTCATAGGACTGTTAGGAGGGATGTTGGTCTTGATATATGGAAACATCTACCTGTTCTGGCGTCCTGCTGAAAATACCGCCCAGTGGTAGTGCTGCAACTTGAGTAATAGGATGTGTGTCATTTTCTGTCACAGCTCCTGTTGCGTTTGTGTTGTAAATTCTCTGCTACCGCCATGGTATTATCAGCATCTGTGTTTGCATCTCCTGAAACTGAGCCTGCTGTTGCTACTGCTGTTGTTGCTGCTGCTGCTGCTGCTACTGCTCTATTGCCAGATTAAATCTCTGTTTTGGCGGTGCAACTATATCATCATTTGCATATTACTTAGAGATCATGTTAGTTAATTAAATCATTCAGTTTTTCTCTATTATCATAAACATGTCTGGCGCATGAACCATTACAACTAGTCTTACCACCACCACAGCTGCCCTCGCCGCCGCCGCCACCACCACCACCACCACCACCACCACCACCACCACCACCACCACCATTATAAACAACAATTATCATCCAATACAATAGTCGTCATTTAAAAAACCACTGCCACCACAACCAATACTGATATCAAAATCACTTATCTCCTGTTTAGGCAAAAACTGCAGATCAATGGCATTTTTCTTCCCTATGAACACAGACACGTTCTCTCTGGCTCAGGGGCGGATCTAGGATTTGAAAGGGGGGGGTGCAAAGTTTTTTGTTTTTGTTTTGTATCTTATCAGCGAAGGCGCGAAGCGCCGAACCGACGGCGCGAAGCGCCGAGCATGCTAGGGGGGTCCGGGGGCATGCCCCCCCGGAATTTTTTTTTAAAAAGGAAGCAAAATGGTGCAATCTGGTGCAATCTGAGCGTGTAAAGTGCTATTTTCAGGCGATACATTTTGCCACTGATGTGGTGGGGGGTGGAGATAGGACCAACTGTCTCTCTCTTGGGAAGCACATGCTCGAAAATGTACAGTGCTAAATAAGTTCGATGTTAATAATAAAAAATCACAATTCACAAAAACAACATGAGGAAAAAGTCTTTGCAACAAGATCATACCTCGAATTTAATAATCTTTATATGGGGGGGTGGGGGGTGGGGTGGGGGGTGGTGCAATTACATTTAATATTACTAGTGCATTTCTATATTTATCAGCATCTCTCTCTCTGCACCCACCCACCCCTTTTTATTTTGGCTGGGGGGGGGGGGTGCAATTACATCACTATATTTATCAACATATTTCTCTTTCCATTTTTTATTTATGTATTATCATTGTTTATGTATTTTATTTCTTTAATTTATTTAGTTAGTTTTTTGGCTGGGGGTGGAATTACATTTACATTACTATATTTATCAGCATCTCTTTCTCTTTTTTGTTCTGCCGAGGGAGGGGGGGGGGTGCAATTACATTTACATTACTATATTTATCAGCTTCTCTCTTTCTTTTTTTTTAAGCCGAGGAGGGGGGGGGGTGCAATTATATTTACATTCCAATATTTATCAACATCTCTTTCCCCGAGTCTCTCTCTCTCATTTTTATGTCTTTTTGCTTGGGGGGGGGGGGTGCAATTACATTTACATTACTACATTATCAACATATCTCTTTTTTTTCTTCTTTTTTTTCTTCTTCTTTTTTTTTTTTTTTGTCCCGCTGGGGGGGGTGCAATTGCACCCATTGCACCCCCCCCAGATCCGCCCCTGCTGGCTTACCTGCCCCTAGTGGACGCCCTGGCAGCGCCGTCTCGGGTGAAGGCATCCTGACGCCCCCTGCCGCCAGAATCGCGCTCATCCGTGTCACGCGTCTTCCTAGAACCCCTGTCGGTTGAGTCCACTGAGCGTGGGGGTGTGACCCTTGTTGGCGACTGGCTTCCTCTGGTGGGATTCTTGCCAAGGGTGTCTTTCCTGGCGTCAGGAATGGTGCCATTCCTCTCCTTGTTGGGACGCCCCGCCTCGTTCACCTTGGTTGAACATGCAGATGTTGTAGATGAACACTCATGCAAATAGGGATGGAAGATTCGGTAGACAAAGGCAGAAATCTGCCCTTTACAGTGCCACCTGCCAGAATCAGCCGTCAGCACCAGTCGGGGAAACCTGTCGTCTATTTTCCAAAGTCCCCTTGTTTAAATTCAAATTTCAGTCGATAGAAATGATACTTGAATCAGAAATAGTTTTCATTGCCAAAGAAAAAGGGAGTAACTGTTTATGCAATATATCGAGCAAAAGAACCCCCCACGCTCACACATACTTATACACACACACACGCACGCGCGCACACACACACACACACACGCACGCACACACACACACACATGCACACACACACGCACGCGCATACACACACATGCGCACACACACACACGTACGTGCACACACACACACATGCACACACATGCAGACACACACACGCACGCGCACACACACACACATATGCACACACACACACGCATGCGCACACATACACACGCACGCACGCACGCACACACACACACACACACACACACATACACACATACACTCATACACGCATACACACATACACGCACGCACACACACATACATACACACATACATACATACATACATACATACATACATACATACATACATACATATGTATACATCTTCCACACGTAAGTGTGAATGCTGCTCAGGGTTATATGGCATATATATGTACACACCTCAAAAGAGAGGTGTGTACATACATACATACATACATACATACATACATACATACATACATACATACATACATACATACATACATACAGCTAGACAAATAAAGAAGCGTGGACAGCAACTGACATGTATTCTTTCGTGAGCATAGATGGCCCTGAAAAGGGCCGTTTGCAGGTGAACGTACACCAAGGGGGTAGAGCCTCCCGCCCCGGGACGTAGAGCGCCGAGTCACCAGGACATGGCAGCTCTGTCCTGTGGCAATGGCAGGGCTCCGTCCCTGCTGGCAGGTATACGGTGCGAAGTGCTCTCTTGGCAAGCTTTCGGAGATTCTCCTTCATCAGGCCAAGTGTGTGAGAGGCTGGCGGGGACGGTTTAAATAGGAGATGGTACGCAGGTGTTCACGCCAAGACCCAGAGACCTCATGCGACGCACGTGCAGGTCGTGAAAAGTTCACTTGTAGTGCGCCATGAACCCGAGATCTCTGTTGAGTCGGTTGCTGTCCACGCTTCTTTATTTGTCTAGCAGTATTTCGATCGACCCCGGCACCTCATTCTATACATACATACATACATACATACATACATACATACATACATACATACATACATACATACATACATACATACATACATACATACATACATACATACATACATACATACATACATACATACATACATACATACATACATACATACATACATACATACATACATACATACATACATACATACATACATACATACATACATACATACAAGGCGAGGCAAGGCAATCATCAATCAACCAATTAATCAGTCAAAACACACACACACACACACACACACACACACACACACACACACACACACATACATACATACATACACCGACATTTCCAACAAGGACTGACAGACGATATTTCCATAGATTCCAACCTTGGATGCCCTTTTGTCCTCCTTTCCGTCGAAGGCCTTGTTGTCAAAGTCCTGCCTGGACTTCCTCATGGAGTCAGACTTGGGGGTGGGGGGCGGGAGTGAGGCCTCTGGGGTGGACTTGAAGACGTTGTGGTTATAGATACTGCCCTTGCTGTCGTCAGTGTAGGTCTTGCTCTTCTGGTAGCGCTCCGTGTGCGTGGGAAAGTACACTTGGGAGACTCCTGTGAGGAAGAGGGCAGCGACCATTATCTAGAGTCTTTCGCGGAATTCAGTAGAGTACAATGCCAAGAAATGATATGGAACGAAGTTAAAATTGAATGGGAATGTAACTATATCGACTGTGTTAGATTTGGTTGTATGAAAGGAAGATAAAATGCAAAGGAAATATAAAGGTTTCGGTTTTGTGTTCGGAGCTTGTTATATTAAAAAAATGGTGAAAACAAAAAATAAGCAAAACTAAATAACATGAAATGAAATTGAAATTGTTCGATAACCATCTTTGATGTTGATGAAAGCTGTAACTTTAAGAGTTAACGCATTATATTTGTATAATGGATGGATGGATAGTGTTTTACGGCCTAGCAGCCTTTGTAGGCTATGTAAGGTCATCAAGCACGAAAATCACCAGAACAGTTTAGAGTAAACGTAATCCAGTCACGCCGTCCCTAGTTATTCGCCTCTTACGAATCGCGTAGGGAAACGCGGTGGGTCAATTCTTACCCCAAACCCTCAGGGGAAATATTTGTATAAAGACCAAAACTACTTCTATAAAATCACATAAATATATTTTTTGAATATTATCGTCAGCATATCATGCCCGTTTTTAAAGCAAAATTCGGAGATTTGCATATAAACATGTAGTAGACAAACCGTATGGGTGATATATTATTTTCCTCTCAAGTCATATTGCATTTCACTGAATTGACACGGTGTTGATAGTCTTTGGCAGGTGATTTATCGGTCTTACTCCAGTGACATGCTGAGGCAAAAATGTATGTCAAAAGCTCTTCAGAGGGCTTCTGAGTGTAGGACATGAGTTGCACTGACACAACGGTTACACACAGAATGTTTCGCAGAGCTCTTACATTTATCCTAGCAAACCCTAGCATACATGACACCGAGCCCATAGTATGTGCGGGAGTTGTCCAAGACTTGTTGCTTACCTGCAGAGTAGACTGTGCTGGCTTCCATCTTGGAGTCTGACCTCCAAGCAGCCTTTTCCCTGCTGAGGTGCACACAGCAGTAGATGCCCAGACCCAGCAGTCCAAAGAAGACAATGGCGCCTGCCACCGCTATGCCCACTATGGCCGCTGTACTCAGTGTCTGTGGCTCCTGATAGAAAGAACCCTGGGTCTGCCCAAACTCCAGTGGTGGCCCTGCAGGTGCGATGGAAGAAGGAATGGAGTGGGGAAGGAAAGAGAAAGAGCCATAAAAAGGAAGAGAGGAAATGAAATCAAGTAGAAAACGATTATGTCGTGGTTTAAAAACGTGCTGCACGTGTTCATTCCAAAGCCCTCTTTCTCATCGTCTTCCTTTTTCTGGAAAGCAGCTGCCAGTCCAACCCCACCTCCACCCCCATCCCACTCCATTTACACCCCACCCTACCTCCACCGCCACCTCATCCCACCCCACCTCCACCCCACTCCACCCCATCCCTTTGTCTATCCGTCTGCCAACCCGACTGCCGTCCCATCTGCAAGACCTTTCGTCTGTGTCGCTGTATTTCTCCAAATGAAAAAAGAAAACGTCTCAGATTCGCCTCCATCTCTTAAAAAATTATGAACATTTATCATATTACCGATGTATTGGTGAGAACAGACATCTTTCATTCAAAAGCATGCTACCATATCTTTCACCTTCTGTTAGTTTCCCCAACTTCTCAATAACAACTTCGCTACTATTTCAGTGCAGGTCGAAAATAAAGTGATCGCGGCTTCCCTGTTATGATACACGTTTCTCTCCCTTTGCTCCGGTGGCGCGAGTTCGAATACGACTGCCAACTGACCGTCATCCGTGGTGACGAGCAGTCTGTAGCGGTAGTTGTTGGCAGCGGTGGACATCTTGTACAGCGCCACCACGAGACGGTCGTACTGTGAGGTCCACTTCTGCTTGGGTGCCGACGTGCTGTCCAGCTTGAACTGCACACAAAGAGGGACGAATTTTATATGAAGGATCTCACCTTCAAAGTTATCTTTAAAGAGAAAAGTAAGAGGAGTGGATGTATGGTTTTGAATAAGTAATTAGGGGGAGTTTTCTTGTAGAGAAAGTAATGATATGGAGAAGTCGATTATTTCTTTCGAATGACGTTCTTTAAAGTACGTGGTTGTAAAACTTGCCTGTAAGTTGATTTTCGAGTGTTAATATTCGTTGCCCCGATCTAGATGAACCTTTAGATTATCACCTACTGATAATAGTAATCTGTCACTTGATCGTTTATTTATTTTTCCATTTATTCGTCTGACTGAGCGTATTTGCGTGCATCCACACATCCATCCATCTATCCACCAACCAACCCATCCATCTAACCATCAATCTACACTTCACTCCTTCCATTCATTCATCATCTTTGCATGCACACGTGCATCCATGTCCATCCAATCATGTATATATATATATATATATATATATATATATATATATATATATATATATATATATATACATACTTATCCATCCTTTCATCAATCAATTTATCCATCCGTCAATACTACCCTTCCCATCTTCCACTCCTATCCAGATTCCATTTTCTCCCGCCATACCTTGGGTATGATCATGGAACCGCGGTCGTCGAAGAACTGAATCGTCGTGCCGTGGTCGAAGATGACGATGTCGAAGACGTAGACCACCAGACGGCGTCCTGAAGGTGCCCTGAGCTCCACCAGGCACTTGTCCCTCGTAGAGTGCTCGATCTGCGGCGGCCTGGCAGACAACTCCACGATGTCCGTGTTGGCGACTGTGTAGCCACCAGAGTTGGCACACACCTGGACCGACTCCATGTCCACTGCAGTTTGAAGAGAGAGAGAGAGAAGTGTCAATGAAGTGGAGTGGTGTGACCATGTATCCGGGTGAAACGGCGGTAGGAATGGTGATGTTTAACTGTTCGTGTGGTAAAGTAGATGAATAAATCCATTGATTATCTAATCACTAGCGTGGGTTGGAATATCAGCAAGTCAGTAATTTCTTTCCTTCGCCATTCGCCTCTTACCGTTCTCACAAACACATCTTCGCACCGTAATGTAGCGTGCCTATGATGTAGGCTGTGTCCAACACCGACCTCATTAAACCAACCCTTAAATGTCCAACCCAACCACACCAAATTCAGAAATGGCCAATTAGGTCTTCTTGAGACCCTAGCGACATGAGTAAACGCTGCTGAGAATAGCGCACGCGTATGTATTTGTTAATTGTGCCTACTTTCATTATAACTATCACAGTCACACCCTTCACCACTTTTATCTACTTACTATGTATTTTTATTTCATGTTACTTCTTTCACACTTTGTTAGACCAACTTTTTACTTATGCTTCATTGTATTCTTACAGCCTAACTTCCTCTCCTTACATATTTAGACACACCAGTCAATTATTGTTCTTCATAACTTTTCTCTCTCCCATCAAGTGTCACCAAATCCACGAGAACATAAGTGCTTATTCTGTTAAAACAACTTTTCACACACTACACATTCACACACTATGCATACATACATATCACCTACTTTATCATGATTTTTTACCAAAGTCACATGTTATGTATTACTTCTCATTAACACGACAGTCAGACAGGACTGCATGCAACATGTAACACGACAGTCAGACAGGACTGCATACAACATGTAACACGACAGTCAGACAGGATTGCATATAATATGTAACACGACAACCAGACAGGATTGCATACAGCATGTAACACGACAGTCAGACAGGATTGCATACAACATGTAACGCGACAGCCAGACAGGATTGCATACAACATGTAACACGACAGTCAGACAGGACTGCATACAACATGTAACAGGACAGTCAGACAGGATTGCATACAACATGTAACACGACAGTCAGACAGGACTGCATACAGCATGTAACGCGACAGCCAGACAGGATTGCATACAACATGTAACACGACAGTCAGACAGGACTGCATACAACATGTAACATGACAGCCAGACAGGATTGCATACAGCATGTAACGCGACAGCCAGACAGGATTGCATACAACATGTAACACGACAGTCAGACAGGATTGCATACAACATGTAACACGACAACCAGACAGGATTGCATACAACATGTAACACGACAGTCAGACAGGATTGCATACAACATGTAACGCGACAGCCAGACAGGATTGCATACAACATGTAACGCGACAGCCAGACAGGATTGCATACAACATGTAACACGACAACCAGACAGGATTGCATATAACATGTAACACGACAGTCAGACAGGATTGCATATAACATGTAAAACAACAGCCAGACAGGATTGCATACAGCATGTAACACGACAACCAGACAGGATTGCATACAGCATGTAACACGACAACCAGACAGGATTGCATACAGCATGTAACATGACAACCAGACAGGATTGAATACAGCATGTAACACGACAGGCAGGCAGGATTACATACAACATGTAAAACAACAGCTAGACAGGATTGCAACAAACTTGTAACACGACAACCAGACAGGATTGCATACTGCATGTAACACGACAGGCAGGCAGGATTGCATACAGCATGTAACATGACAGCCAGACAGGATTGCATACAGCATGTAACACGACAGGCAGGCAGGATTACATACAACATATAAAACAACAGCTAGACAGGATTGCATACAACTTGTAACACCACAGTCAGACAGGATTGCATACAACATGTATCACAACAGACAGAACTCATACAGCATGTAACACGACAGGCAGGCAGGATTGCATACAGCATGTAACATGACAGCCAGACAGGACTGCATACAGCATGTAACACGACAGGCAGGCAGGATTACATACAACATGTAAAACAACAGCTAGACAGGATTGCATACAACTTGTAACACCACAGTCAGACAGGATTGCATACAACATGTATCACAACAGACAGAACTCATACAGCATGTAGCACGACAGGCAGGCAGGATTGCATACAGCATATACCACGACATATTGCATTTTAAACATGGTTGATAAATTGATTTATTTACACTTATTGCGACAAGCAATGTCAGTTTATAAAAGCAGACTATGGTGTGATAGAATAGTGTATTTAAACCACGTTCCCGAATAGTACACGCATGAAAGTTACATTTTCTTATCTAGGGTTAGCAACGGGGCCTGGTCGTATACAATGGAACAATATCAAACCCATGGAAACAGTGGATGCTTTGATTTTTTTTAATGTTGCGAATCTCAATATCCATTTCACAAAAGTTCAGCAAATGTCCAACTAAGGGCGCTACCCAGAGCCACGGAACGTGAGGTCGTTAACCCCTTGAAATCTCACAGCACTACAACCTTGTCAGGGGACTAAAATAGAATACCAGGAGGAAATGCCAGTAACTCGCATGGTCTATATCTTTACTCACCAATGCACAGGGAGGAAGAAGCATGAATCATTGCTCCATGGCGATGCACAACGCTACTTAACTTATGTCTTCTACATGACACCTATTTAACTAACTGTTCAATGCCAGAGCAGCGAACCACACAATGACTCGGTCAACTAGCAATCTAACACTACATAAATAGGCTCTATTGAGTGAACTGATACCAGCAACTCCTAATGAGTCGAATCTGAAATCTCTTGATAGCACACTAATGCTGCCTATCCCTGGCGAGTAGAATCTGGACGCCTTTACACAGCACACTATTGGTGCTGATCCCCGGCTGAGTCAAACCTGACGTCTACCCTCGGGACGCCTGTGTTGCTGACCTCCTCTGGGCCTCGCCAGTTCTGCGGACTCCTGAAAGGGTCAAGTTTAGATTTTAAGATGCAGCATCTACCGCTGTTGACCTCACATTTGTTCAAATCCAGATACCGCTCCTTTACTCACCCACAGTGCGAAATAATAGTACCTCGAACAGACATTGCATCCGTACCCAGTGGTAAACTTAAAACTCAATCTGTTTCATTCCACACCTCCATGGCAGCACGAATCCCTGTCTCCCGACTTCACATTTTATCTCTTAGAGTAGCCCTTTCTGACTATTTTAAGTCCTTATAAAAGAGGTAATGCACTTGCTCTCGAAATGTTTCTCTAACAGGTACCAAATTCTGGTCTCTTCTACGTCCTACCGTCGATGGATCCTGTAAAAAGCCATCCTGTTCTCTAGCAGTCCTTCACCATGGCGGAAGTTCAGTGGGCAGGGACGTCGTCCTTTGCTGTCAAAACAGATTCCATTTGCTCTCTTACGAACCAGAGGTCCCGCTGCTGGGTCGTTGTAGTGACGAATTCTCACAACTCTGCGAATCAATATGGCGGCGATAATAAAAACCGCTG
>JAWQFJ010003111.1:57500-194075 GCA_034096865.1 Theodoxus fluviatilis | reverse complement strand
TTTCACCCTCTTGTCGTATTGCGACATTCTCATTCATCGCTATCTGAGTCACCATCAGCGTATGGGGGGTCATCAGTCATCCGAGTCATTCAGCTCAAATGCCTCACAAATTAGTTGTGGAAACACATCGCCGGTGTTTACATTTTCATCCTAGATCAATTCATCATCAATGTCCTTGTCACTATCAGCGTTGTTGATTCGTTCAATCAGGAATTCTAGAGCTGGGAAGCATGGTGGTAACTTCTTCTGGCTGCCATCATTATTTCCAGGACAAGAGCAAACAAAATTACTGAAAAAATGCCTCTAATCTGTGCATGTAATCAAAACTTTCTGGGTAGGATGATGTAACCCTAAGGGAAGTAACTCACAGAAAACTGAGGCATTTGTAGTTGCCTCCCTTTCATTACAGTCCCTCCTATGGGTTCAGGGTAAGAATTGACCCACCATGCCACCCTACGTGATTCGTATGAGGAGAATAACTAGGGACACCATGACTTGATTTGTGTTTAAACTGTTCTAGTAATATTGTGCTTAATATAACCTACAAAGGCTGATAGGCCATAAAACACCATCCATCCCTTTCATTACAGTGCTTGTTAGAAGCCTGGACATTTTCCAGGACCTAGCAAAGCTCCAACAGTTCGAGGCCCTGAAAATGTCCGGGCATGGCATGGAAGGGGTTAAAGAGGACAGCATAAAGTGTTCAACTCCAAGCCAAACAGTTCTTGTCCCATTGAAATCATGAGTATTTGAGTTTTGTATGTCTGGTTTGGTAGATCTTCTTTTGTCTGCTATTTAGTTTTATATTTATTCAGTTCAGAACAATGTCACCAAGAAAGCATTTTCACTGCTTAAGTGGACAGACCTAGCATTGCAGATGTCACCGTGACATTGGCCAAGGTTGCCACTCCATTGTATGGCTATTTTGTGTATATTTCAGGCATGGGTTCCTGCTGTCAGGGGAGATGGGACTAGAGGTGCCACTGAAGATGGCTGCTCCCAGCACAGAGGGAGACAGTGGCAGTGACTTTGACTTGGACTAGCGCTTGGTCTCTCTCTCCACACAGAGCTCTTGCCCTGCAATCTAACACACTGCACATGAAGCTGCACCCTGATGTGCTTGCAGCAAATGAATTTGCCCTGCAGCAAGCAGGCATGCACAGTGTCTGCAGCTTTCATATTCACCATCTCTGATCAGGGTCCAAAGGAGTCTCCGCCATGGCATGCACAGCACTGTTGCCTCTGCTTAGGGACAGGCGGGGAGGCAGGCCTGGAACAAGACTTCTGTTGGTGCAGTCTCACCTCTGTGCTCGTGCACAGCCACCTTGTAATGATCTGACATCAGTCATGTGCAGCTGGTTTGCATTCATGAATGTGCATTGTTAAATACATGTCTTATGTGGACCACTTTGTGTAATCCAAGTGCGCCATCTGTTGTCAGCACTTCAGTGGCTTCTTCTCAGAGGCAGCACTGTGGCTGAAGGCTGCAGGCTTGTCAGTCTGTGTGTGCAACCACATCTTTTCAATAGAGACTGGTACTGCCCTGCAGTAATAGTCTTGTGCGATGCAGAATCTCCAGTGTCAGTGAAACAGGCAAAGCTATGCACCTTCATTCTGGTCATCTTTGAGCTCAGTGTTATTTGAATGCATGGAATGTGTACGGAGGAGTTTGTACGTTTCAGCTGTGAACAAAAATCACTGAACCTTGACTGAATGTCTTGATATTGTAATGCTGTTGTGCCATTAAGTTATTAGCAAAATATATTGTGACAACTTTCCTTTCTCAAGCATGCTATTCATCATTCTGACTGAATTATTGTACTTGTCAAGCCTACATGTACATCAACAAACAAAAATCAAGAAAAATCCTTTCATCCTGTTACAGATTTCAGACCTATCTCCAATTCTTTCACTTTCCCATTAACTTGATTTTTAGGGGGAAGAGGTGGGGTGGAGAAGGGAGGAAATCTGAATCAGAAATGTTTTTCATGGAGCTGTTTGACTGCCATTTCATCACATAGGTCTCATGGCAAATAAGCATACTGTCCTTCCAGAGGCATCTCTTTGTCATGGTGATTTTAGTGGAAGTAATTTCATGCATGGTAATTATAGTGGACATGTGACAGCTGGGATTGACAAGCAAAACTTAATACTGGGATTCAGGTCATCTGGGCATGTAACGGCAGTCCCTGATAGTGATACAGGGCAGTGTAGACAGGAGAAGACAACATGGACCATGGTAGCTCAGCTGTAGCATTTCGGGCGCTAACCAAAAGGTTGTGGGTTCAGTCCCCACCTGTGGTCTTACATTTTTTTCGTGTCTGTCCCACACAGGACTTCAGCTCTGTATGTTAAGCTCAACAGCTCAGCATCTGTCCATCTCTTTCAAGGTTACACATCATACTACACAATTATCATCATAAGCAAAGTACAATGCCCTCATCTGCTCATGCTATTTGTCATCTCAATTTGGAACAATGGGAAGTGAAAATGTGGGAATTGGAGACCCGAGAGTGTGGTGTTAAATGAGACATTACTATGGGGGAAAGCAGAACAAAAGCAAACACCCATTTTTCTGACCTCGCACTTTAATTCATCCTACAGATTAATTTCCTATGCCTGGTTCTGCCTCTGCAAGAGAATTCAGTGTTATAAATCCCAATTTTTGACTCACATGCGAAGCAAAAGTGAGTCTATGTACTGAGCCGTGTCGTCCGTCCGTCCGGGCGGGCGTCCGTCCGTCCGTCCGGGCGGGCGTCCGTCCGTAAAAAACTTAAACGTTGGATTTTTCTCGAAGACTATTAAGTCTATCAACACCAAATGTGGCATGATGGTGTATGATGACAAGGCCTCAAAAAACATACATAGTGACTTGACCTTGCTTCAAGGTCAAGGTCACAGGAGCCATAAATGTGGTCTCAAAAACAGTCATTTTTCACATTTTCCCAATTTTCTCCCACGTTATTGAGAATGGCGACCTTAGCTACAAGTGGTATATAGGTCAAAGCAAGCCCTATCTTTTGATACCAGTTTGGTTGACCTTGCTTCAAGGTCAAGGTCACAGGAGCTCTTCAAAGTTGGATTGTATACATATTTTGAAGTGACCTTGACCCTGAACTATGGAAGATAACTGTTTCAAACTTAATAATTATGTGGGGCACATGTTATACTTTCATCATGAGACACATTTGGTCACATATCATCAAGGTCAAGGTCACTTTGACCCTTATGAAATGTGACCAAAATGGGGTAGTGAACCACTAAAAGTGACTATATCTCATGGTAGAAAGTGCCAATAAGCACCATTGTGCTTCCTATGTCTTGAATTAACAGCTTTGTGTTGCATGACCTTGGATGACCTTGACCTTGGGTCAAGGTCACATGTATTTTGGTAGGAAAAATGTGTAAAGCATTTCTTAGTGTATGATGTCATTGCTAGGTTTAGTTGTTTGACCTTGACCTTGAAGGTCACCTGAAGGTCAAGGTCATATAAAGGTCAAGGTCAAGCATGTGAGTCGTATGGGCTTTGCCCTTCTTGTTCTTTCATGCCCAAAATTCTTGGGTTCCATTGCCAAGTAATCAGTGTGTAGAAAGTTGCCTGTGGTTTTATATACAATATGGAACTATGTTCTCTGGAAGCATATGTGAATAAAAACATTTTGAATGCTTTGCCCCATGTTTGATTACAGTGCTATCTCTACATCTATTAAGCTCAATGTGTGTGTGTGTGTGTGTTTTGCTTCATCGCTATGCATTCCCACTTGAGCTGCTGGATTCAAAGTCAACACACATTATCCAGATGCCATAAGAAAGGTTATATCGACCTCTGTGGTAGAGACATTAAGGGAAGGTTTTTTAAAGCTTTTCCTTACTGAATCTAGCCATTGTTTGTGTTGAGTGGGTCTATAAATAGTATAATGGTCTGAGGTCACATGATTTGGGGTGGCATGGCCCAGCATCAGTGTCTGCTACTGGCTGTGGCCTTTGTTTACATTTGAGCAAAATATGATGGATTTTTGACGCAATTTATTTACTCACATGCGAAGCAAAAGTGAGTCTATGTACTCACCCTTTTCGTCCGTCCGGGCGTTCCGTCCGGGCGTCCGGGCGGCCGAAAACTTTAACGTTGGATTTTTCTCGGAGACTATTAAGTCTATCAATACCAAATGTGGCATGATGGTGTATGATGACAAGGCCTCAAAAAACATACATAGTGACTTAACCTTGCTTCAAGGTCAAGGTCGCAGGGGCCATACATGTTGTCTAAAAAACAGTCATTTTTCACATTTTCTCAATTTTCTCTGAAGTTTTTGAGATTGGATACCTGACCTATATTTGGTATATAGGGCAAAGTAATCCCTATCTTTTGATACCAGTTTGGTTGACCTTGCTTCAAGGTCAAGGTCACAGGAGCTCTTCAAAGTTGGATTGTATACATATTTTGAAGTGACCCTGACCCTGAACTATGGAAGATAACTGTTTCAAACTTAATAATTATGTGGGGCACATGTTATACTTTCATCATGAGACACATTTGGTCACATATCAAGGTCAAGGTCACTTTGACCCTTATGAAATGTGACCAAAATGGGGTAGTGAACCACTAAAAGTGACCATATCTCATGGCAGAAATGCCAATAATCACCATTGTGCTTCCTATGTCTTGAATTAACAGCTTTGTGTTGCCTGACCTTGGATGACCTTGACCTTGGGTCAAGGTCACATGTATTTTGGTAGGAAAAATGTGTAAAGCATTTCTTAGTGTATGATGTCATTGGTAGGTTTAGTTGTTTGACCTTGACCTTGAAGGTCAAGGTCATATAAAGGTCAAGGTCAAGCATGTGGGTCGTATGGGCTTTGCCCTTCTTGTTTTGCATTTTGCTGTGCAGGAACTGTTACAATGTTGCAATGCATCAAACGAGAACTAGACACTGCCACGGATGAAGACTTTTTTTGTTAGATTTACTGAGAAACTGCATCATCAGCAACTATGAGAGCAAAGATGGAAGCAAGGGTGATGTGATCTTTAGTTGAAAATGACTGACAGCAACAAGAAGATGTGAGAGTAAATGAAGGTGGGAGTGGTCATGCCAATTTTAAATTTTGTTTAGGGCTTTCAACAAGAGGTAGGCAGCGCGTTCAAAGCCACAAGTTGTAGTTGATAGCACATTCAACATGGACATTCTAAAGGGCTATCACCCAGCACCTTGGCCAGCATGGACCTACGAGACTTAAAGCATTTGGAAGCATTAGGCCGTTAGGGGATGCCAGCTGTTGCTTATGCTTGACCCCAGGAGTGGTCACATCTGGTAGAGATAAGGATGCAGAGAGAGAGAGGGAGGGAGGGAGAGAGAGAGAGAGAGAGAGAGAGAGAGAGAGGGGCTGCTTACTGTTCCTCTCATTAACCATGTCAATCTCTTCACTTAAAGCACATTCCCGCTGATAAGGATGGATGGATGGTGTTTTATGGCCTATCAGCCTTCGTAGGCTATATAAAGCCAAGCAAGAAAATCACTCGAGTTCCAAGCACAATTCAAATCACAGTGTCCCTGTTTATTCACCTCTGCATCACACGGTGGGTTAATTCTTACCACAAACCCACAGGGGATTCCTGCTGATAAGGCTTTGGTCTGGGAGGGGTGGAGTGGGTGTGGTAGGGTGTGAAGGAAACGGCCAATAGGTTGGGTGGGCAGCTTGACAGGTTTGCAGTAAGCACTCGGGCAAGATACTGGTCACAGACGGGCAGAGCAGAGACGCAGGGGGTTCTCCCAAAGCCTTCTTGCATTTAACAACATGCCTCCAAAGCAACTGTCCAGAAAAACTGCATGTGCTGCTTTGGACTGCACATGTGCATCAATCAATACTGTTTCCCTCTCTTTCTTGTCATTTTACTTTCTAGACAGTTGGTAGTCATTAGCCATACTCCTGTGTGGCAGACGTAGCAGGCAATTTTGCTAGTTTATAAAACTTTCATTAAAAGCATTCACCTCACAGGAATGCATCTCCTTATAGTTGGATATGGCCAGGAAGATTAATATTCCCCCGTTATCCACATGGGTGGACAGAAATGTCGAGAAACTTCAGGCTGCTTACAGCCACAGGTGTGGTGCTTGAAGCCACACAACTTTGAGGGATGAAGTGGAACATTTAATAACTATAGAGGGACAGGGTGACAAAAGGTCCAACAAATTGCATCTTCGTGAGCGTGGCCCTGAAAAGGGTCGTTATTAGTTGATCGAGCGTGGTGAGCTGTGCCTGTCCTCTTGGAGAGTTATTCGGTCAGGGTGGTAGGCATGCTCTGTCTTCCTAGCGAGTCGCCTGCTGAACACTTGCTTACTCTTGGTTTCTCACACGTGGCGAGCTTCCAGACACAGCATTCCTTCTTCAGGCCAAAGATGAGAGGTTGGCTGACGAATGCTAGAATAGGTGGAGGTCAAGAAAAGTTCACTCCTTGGCTGCAGAGATCTCCATGAGGTGCACCTGCTGGGCTTGAACTATTCACCTGTAGTGTGGTCACCTCTGTTATCCATAGTGGTTGGTGTCCTCACAAAACTATGACACGTTCATCTCCCAGTCTGGCTCTGTGTTCCCTATGGAGGGAATTTGGTGCTGTAGAGGCTTGTTGACCAGGGGGTGAAAATAAAGAGGCTGCTGCACCCAGAAACTGATCAACTGAACGCTACCTTCGGTATCTCAATAAAGCATTCATAGGCAAAGTTAAGTGGTCAGACACAGAGGCAGAGGATATTAATTTTCATCATTCCAAAACATTGATCAAGAACATGGGTAACCTCAAACTTGTCAACGAAGATATTTCTAACCTGCTCTGTTGATGCTGGCAAGATCAATCAGCAATTCTGTACAGGGTAATGTCCAAAAAGCTTTGTAAACGCACATCTGGTTTTCTTTGTGAAGAAAAGTCAGATGTCCAACATAGGCGACAACATTGACCAGAACAAGTTTGCAGATAAGGAACTCTTCCAGAATATTGGAATGTGTTGTGCTGATCCACTGAAGCAGTCAAGGAACCTTGAAAGTGGTCCATATATTTTGTGCTCCATGTATTTGTGTAACCTGGAGTTGTGCATCCATGCCCTGATAACTGCGGCTCCTCTGGTGAAAAACTGAATGGCACAAGAAACTTTTTGCAAAGCAAGACTGCCCTAGGGAATGCCTTAGGTCATGGGCATTCCTGGCAGTTTGCCATCAAAACTTCTAGTGAGGAAAGGCTGTAACATGCAAATAAAGAGTAAACTATTCAATTTCGAAACATACTTTATTTCTCTTCATCACCATAATACAGTGAAAGATATCGAAAAAAAAATCTGAAACATACTCAGGGCAGGATAAACCCATCCGAGTTGAACCACCAACAGGTTTTGCATTCCTTGCACAGTAAATTGTACACCAGCTAGAGCATGCAGATATATGCCAATAGCTTGCAGGCATCTGTTTGTCCAGCTGCTATCCAGCGTAACAGACAATAACTGCAGTGTCAGTGGTCCAACTCCTCACTGATCGCAACGTCAACGAGGCTGCACATCACTAGGGGGCAGCTACCTCCACTGAAAGCCTCGAGTAGTTGGGATGCAGGTGGCAGTTGGATGGTGATCACAAAGTCTAGGACAACCTACATAATGGACAGATTTATTTTCATTCATTGACCCAACCCATTCCCAGTCCCACCCCATCCCCAATCCCCAAGCATGCCTGGGGCCACATCGGATGAATTGCCACTCAGGCATCACAGCCAAGAGACCAGTGCTTTGCAGAAGCATAATAAACCCAATCAGGACTCAAGCATCACCAATTTCACTCATTCATGCCTCCATCTGGCACAGGCCCGGCTGCTCTACAGGCAGTTGAATTGTCCCCATGGAGGGGAGTGCAAATGAGAGAAGAGACAAGTGGGAAGAAGCAACCCCACTCCAGGGGCGGAGACTACATCAGGCAGGGAAGCCACAGCGAGCTCAGGCCAGGCCAAAGCCCTCCGAGCACTCGTTGATGGCCAGCAGCAGCATATGGCGCAGCTTGTCGTAGGTCTCGTAGGCCGGCAGGTCCAACTGGTTGAAGCTGCAAGCACAGTGGCCAATACTTCATTTAGCAAGATTGCTATCCATACAGCTAGTTCGGTGCAGGGAATTATAGACCGACAATGAATATAAAATCAAAGCCCACATTCTGAGGGATTATACCAATGCTAATAGTAATGCATAAAACAATGGCAGTCAATTTCATCAGGCTGTGTAACCACACTTTACATTTCAGTGATTATAGCTCAAGGGCATTCCCAGGTGAACTTTAACAAGTACAAGAATGAACCAAAATCAAGAAAGGCTTTATTTCATGCACAGGACCTGAAGGGCCGACAGCTTTTGTTTCATTTCAGATGGAAGTGCCAGGAGAGTTGACCTTTTCTTGTGGCAGTTCAGCCTTGACTTCGGTGAGCAAACTGATTTGTACGACACCTCTCCAGGGGTGATCAAAAGTATTTGGATGTAATGGCCTGCCATGCTAGTAGGACACAACAGTTACTAGCCCACAATCTTTTTTACTAGCCCACCTTCCGTACACAAATAAATCAGAAAGTGAACAGGATTTCCAAACATACTGACTCAAAATGTCTTTACTGGAGATTATAGAGTATGCAATGTGCTTCTACTGTAGGCATGGCATCAAAGACCACCAGGACCAACAAAGCTGTGTCTTTTGAAAACCTAAAAAAGAAACCTTTCACAGCAACAGCAACCACTGACAAGGGGATACCTACCAGGTGTGTGCAGTTGGCAGTCGGTCAGTGGAGCGGTCATCACGGTGGATCTGGAACTTCTGCGTGCCATTCATGCCCTCTAAATGGGCAAATCCTTGAAGCGGGACCTTGGAGGTTCCCGTCACAAACTGCAGGAAGTTGGCACGTTCCGCCTGGTCGAAGGACCGCAGTGCACGCCAGAACCACTGAATCTGCAAACACATACAGGAAGAAACTTAGAACTGCTGAATAGGGATACAAAAGAAGCTAGTACATTTGTCAAAATTCACTCCCATGGTCTAACTCAGCCGGGGACAACTTCATTCCTTCACATCTTGACTGCTAAGAAGCTCAAGATCAAAATGTAAACAGACAAAAAAAGACAAAAATGTTCGTCTTAGCCCCAATAATTGTCTCAAGCTCCTGGTTGGCAAGGAACAAATCCAGCAAATGCCACAACAGGGATCCTTTCACTTCAAACCATGGCACAAGAAATGCAGGGTAGTCCTAAGCAATCACTGCCACCACTGGACAGACTCTCTGGCTGCTGGGATGACAGTGATGAATGGACTTTTACAGCCTATCAGCCTTTGTAGGTTATGTGAGGCCATTGACTACAGAGTCGCTACAGCTGGTAACAGTAAGCCTTAATTGCCCAAGTTATTCAACTTTTATGAATTGTGTAGTCACAGCGTTTGTTAGGCAACTGGCTCGCCTCGATGGCTAGTCGAGGGTGAGCGAGACACATCTATGGCTAATGTGCGAGAAACGGAGGCAACGCCTAGCCCTCTAGATTCTCTGCCTAACAAACATGCCCAAAGTCTCTGCTTGCCTCTATCCCAAATTGGGTTGGCTGAAAGGAGGGCAGGAGGGACACCTACCTGGAGTGAGTTGCTCTGGTACTTGTGGTACTCAGTGTTGGCCCGCAGGTCATCGATGTCAATGGTGGGCAGACCAGAGATGAGTAGCTCCAACTCCTGCTCAGTGAAGATGGAGACCAGGTTCTTGGGGATGATGTCGTAGAAGCCCTCCAGGAAAGCGTTGAGCTGCTGGCGGATGGCTCCAGTCATGCGCATCTGGCACACCAGCTTGACATACTCACGCTTGTTCTCCTCAATCACCGGGATGTTCTGTCCATTGGTGCAGAGGTCCCTCACCTCCGTCACCCCAAACTCCTGGATCTGTAAGCACAGGAGCGGCAGTCTCAACAACAGATTTAACATCCTTTGGAGTACCAGTAATTTGACAGTCAGCCCATCTACATGAAGGAAATGAGACAAGGTGAGAAAGAAACGTACAGAAGCAACCGTTTCACAACCTTCATTCACAATTAAAATAATTACAATAAAGAATTTCAGTAAACATAGCCCCCTTTTTTATCCCTCCAGGTTTACTGGAGGTCCTCACAGCTTTATCTGTGTGTGTGTGTGTGTGTGTGTGTGTGTGTGTGTGTGTGTGTGTGTGTGTGTGTGTGTGTGTGTGTCTGTCAGTCCCAACTTAACGGCTGATATCTCAAAAACTACTGGACGGATTTCCTTGACATTTTGCACACTTACTGGAAGTTAGGACTTTTTTTACGTTTTGGTGCTGCAAAGAAGGCAAAGGACGGAACTCTGTCCCGACTCAAGGGAAGTTTTGGCATGTGTGACGTGTTCATTTGACGTTGAATAACGTGACGTAATTTCGAGGAGATTGGACATTGGTGAAGGAGAAAGAAGGATTTTTTTATCCCTCCAGATTTACTGGAGGTCCTCACA
Organism: Theodoxus fluviatilis; assembly: GCA_034096865.1. Taxonomy (NCBI): domain Eukaryota; kingdom Metazoa; phylum Mollusca; class Gastropoda; order Cycloneritida; family Neritidae; genus Theodoxus; species Theodoxus fluviatilis. Next base: position 183,569 of record JAWQFJ010003111.1, on the reverse strand, counting down.
GCTTTATGGATTAGCTCACTCGGTAGCGCGTCAAATATTTTTTTTGGTCGCTGGGACATGCTTGGTTGTAGGGGATGCGTGTACGGGTTCGAATCCGCACAGAAGCTTCTTTATTTAAAAAAATGTTTGTATGGTATTCGAGAGAGAGACACCCCACCCGTTGTTGTACACGTGAGAGGTTGCGGGTTCGAACCTTACCCGGGAGGTTGCGGGTTCGAACCTGATTTTTTAAAATGCCAAAACCTGGAGGTTCAGCGCCAGCGGTTTTTATAAGGATGAATCATTTTAGTATTAAAAAAGAACGAGAATTTGAATTATTCCCAACAATTAAGGGAAAACAAAAGCATCCTGGTGTGACAAGAAAGGCAGGTCAATGCCGAAAGTCCCACAGTCGGATTTTCACCTCAGTGCTGAAGGTCAGATCCAGTCCAGTATCCTTCACTTCGTTGTCCAAGAGGAACACCAGGCTTTTGTAGAAGGAGTAGTCCTCACTCTCCATGTCAGTGTACCTGGGACAAGCAAACAGCAATAGTGGTCAGTCAGCCCTGCCTCCTTGTCTGCCCTCTCCTTGTCTGCCCTCTCGCCTCCTTGTCTGCCCTCTCGCCTCCTTGTCTGCCCTCTCCTTGTCTGCCCTCTCGCCTCCTTGTCTGCCCTCTCCTTGTCTGCCCTCTCCTTGTCTGCCCTCTCGCCTCCTTGTCTGCCCTCTCCTTGTCTGCCCTCTCGCCTCCTTGTCTGCCCTCTCCTTGTCTGCCCTCTCGCCTCCTTGTCTGCCCTCTCCTTGTCTGCCCTCTCCTTGTCTGCCCTCTCCTTGTCTGCCCTCTCCTTGTCTGCCCTCTCCTTGTCTGCCCTCTCGCCTCCTTGTCTGCCCTCTCCTTGTCTGCCCTCTCGCCTCCTTGTCTGCCCTCTCCTTGTCTGCCCTCTCCTTGTCTGCCCTCTCGCCTCCTTGTCTGCCCTCTCCTTGTCTGCCCTCTCGCCTCCTTGTCTGCCCTCTCCTTGTCTGCCCTCTCCTTGTCTGCCCTCTCCTTGTCTGCCCTCTCCTTGTCTGCCCTCTCCTTGTCTGCCCTCTCCTTGTCTGCCCTCTCCTTGTCTGCCCTCTCCTTGTCTGCCCTCTCCTTGTCTGCCCTCTCCTTGTCTGCCCTCTCGCCTCCTTGTCTGCCCTCTCCTTGTCTGCCCTCTCCTTGTCTGCCCTCTCCTTGTCTGCCCTCTCCTTGTCTGCCCTCTCCTTGTCTGCCCTCTCGCCTCCTTGTCTGCCCTCTCCTTGTCTGCCCTCTCCTTGTCTGCCCTCTCCTTGTCTGCCCTCTCCTTGTCTGCCCTCTCCTTGTCTGCCCTCTCGCCTCCTTGTCTGCCCTCTCGCCTCCTTGTCTGCCCTCTCGCCTCCTTGTCTGCCCTCTCCTTGTCTGCCCTCTCCTTGTCTGCCCTCTCCTTGTCTGCCCTCTCCTTGTCTGCCCTCTCCTTGTCTGCCCTCTCCTTGTCTGCCCTCTCCTTGTCTGCCCTCTCCTTGTCTGCCCTCTCCTTGTCTGCCCTCTCCTTGTCTGCCCTCTCCTTGTCTGCCCTCTCGCCTCCTTGTCTGCCCTCTCGCCTCCTTGTCTGCCCTCTCCTTGTCTGCCCTCTCCTTGTCTGCCCTCTCCTTGTCTGCCCTCTCCTTGTCTGCCCTCTCCTTGTCTGCCCTCTCCTTGTCTGCCCTCTCGCCTCCTTGTCTGCCCTCTCGCCTCCTTGTCTGCCCTCTCCTTGTCTGCCCTCTCCTTGTCTGCCCTCTCCTTGTCTGCCCTCTCCTTGTCTGCCCTCTCGCCTCCTTGTCTGCCCTCTCGCCTCCTTGTCTGCCCTCTCGCCTCCTTGTCTGCCCTCTCGCCTCCTTGTCTGCCCTCTCCTTGTCTGCCCTCTCGCCTCCTTGTCTGCCCTCTCCTTGTCTGCCCTCTCCTTGTCTGCCCTCTCCTTGTCTGCCCTCTCGCCTCCTTGTCTGCCCTCTCCTTGTCTGCCCTCTCCTTGTCTGCCCTCTCCTTGTCTGCCCTCTCCTTGTCTGCCCTCTCCTTGTCTGCCCTCTCGCCTCCTTGTCTGCCCTCTCCTTGTCTGCCCTCTCCTTGTCTGCCCTCTCCTTGTCTGCCCTCTCCTTGTCTGCCCTCTCCTTGTCTGCCCTCTCCTTGTCTGCCCTCTCGCCTCCTTGTCTGCCCTCTCGCCTCCTTGTCTGCCCTCTCCTTGTCTGCCCTCTCGCCTCCTTGTCTGCCCTCTCGCCTCCTTGTCTGCCCTCTCCTTGTCTGCCCTCTCCTTGTCTGCCCTCTCCTTGTCTGCCCTCTCCTTGTCTGCCCTCTCCTTGTCTGCCCTCTCCTTGTCTGCCCTCTCCTTGTCTGCCCTCTCCTTGTCTGCCCTCTCCTTGTCTGCCCTCTCGCCTCCTTGTCTGCCCTCTCCTTGTCTGCCCTCTCCTTGTCTGCCCTCTCCTTGTCTGCCCTCTCGCCTCCTTGTCTGCCCTCTCCTTGTCTGCCCTCTCCTTGTCTGCCCTCTCGCCTCCTTGTCTGCCCTCTCCTTGTCTGCCCTCTCCTTGTCTGCCCTCTCCTTGTCTGCCCTCTCGCCTCCTTGTCTGCCCTCTCGCCTCCTTGTCTGCCCTCTCCTTGTCTGCCCTCTCGCCTCCTTGTCTGCCCTCTCGCCTCCTTGTCTGCCCTCTCCTTGTCTGCCCTCTCCTTGTCTGCCCTCTCCTCCTTGTCTGCCCTCTCCTTGTCTGCCCTCTCGCCTCCTTGTCTGCCCTCTCGCCTCCTTGTCTGCCCTCTCCTTGTCTGCCCTCTCCTTGTCTGCCCTCTCGCCTCCTTGTCTGCCCTCTCGCCTCCTTGTCTGCCCTCTCGCCTCCTTGTCTGCCCTCTCCTTGTCTGCCCTCTCCTTGTCTGCCCTCTCCTTGTCTGCCCTCTCCTTGTCTGCCCTCTCCTTGTCTGCCCTCTCCTTGTCTGCCCTCTCCTTGTCTGCCCTCTCCTTGTCTGCCCTCTCCTTGTCTGCCCTCTCGCCTCCTTGTCTGCCCTCTCCTTGTCTGCCCTCTCCTTGTCTGCCCTCTCCTTGTCTGCCCTCTGCCTCCTTGTCTGCCCTCTCCTTGTCTGCCCTCTCCTTGTCTGCCCTCTCCTTGTCTGCCCTCTCCTTGTCTGCCCTCTCCTTGTCTGCCCTCTCGCCTCCTTGTCTGCCCTCTCCTTGTCTGCCCTCTCCTTGTCTGCCCTCTCCTTGTCTGCCCTCTCCTTGTCTGCCCTCTCCTTGTCTGCCCTCTCGCCTCCTTGTCTGCCCTCTCGCCTCCTTGTCTGCCCTCTCCTTGTCTGCCCTCTCCTTGTCTGCCCTCTCCTTGTCTGCCCTCTCCTTGTCTGCCCTCTCCTTGTCTGCCCTCTCCTTGTCTGCCCTCTCCTTGTCTGCCCTCTCCTTGTCTGCCCTCTCCTTGTCTGCCCTCTCCTTGTCTGCCCTCTCGCCTCCTTGTCTGCCCTCTCCTTGTCTGCCCTCTCCTTGTCTGCCCTCTCGCCTCCTTGTCTGCCCTCTCCTTGTCTGCCCTCTCCTTGTCTGCCCTCTCCTTGTCTGCCCTCTCCTTGTCTGCCCTCTCCTTGTCTGCCCTCTCGCCTCCTGTCTGCCCTCTCCTTGTCTGCCCTCTCGCCTCCTTGTCTGCCCTCTCGCCTCCTTGTCTGCCCTCTCCTTGTCTGCCCTCTCCTTGTCTGCCCTCTCCTTGTCTGCCCTCTCCTTGTCTGCCCTCTCCTTGTCTGCCCTCTCCTTGTCTGCCCTCTCGCCTCCTTGTCTGCCCTCTCCTTGTCTGCCCTCTCCTTGTCTGCCCTCTCCTTGTCTGCCCTCTCGCCTCCTTGTCTGCCCTCTCCTTGTCTGCCCTCTCCTTGTCTGCCCTCTCCTTGTCTGCCCTCTCCTTGTCTGCCCTCTCCTTGTCTGCCCTCTCGCCTCCTTGTCTGCCCTCTCGCTCCTTGTCTGGCCTCTCGCTCCTTGTCTGCCCTCTCCTTGTCTGCCCTCTCCTTGTCTGCCCTCTCCTTGTCTGCCCTCTCCTTGTCTGCCCTCGCTCCTTGTCTGCCCTCTCCTTGTCTGCCCTCTCCTTGTCTGCCCTCTCCTTGTCTGCCCTCTCCTTGTCTGCCCTCTCCTTGTCTGCCCTCTCGCCTCCTTGTCTGCCCTCTCCTTGTCTGCCCTCTCCTTGTCTGCCCTCTCCTTGTCTGCCCTCTCCTTGTCTGCCCTCTCGCCTCCTTGTCTGCCCTCTCCTTGTCTGCCCTCTCCTTGTCTGCCCTCTCCTTGTCTGCCCTCTCCTTGTCTGCCCTCTCGCCTCCTTGTCTGCCCTCTCGCCTCCTTGTCTGCCCTCTCCTTGTCTGCCCTCTCCTTGTCTGCCCTCTCCTTGTCTGCCCTCTCCTTGTCTGCCCTCTCCTTGTCTGCCCTCTCCTTGTCTGCCCTCTCGCCTCCTTGTCTGCCCTCTCGCCTCCTTGTCTGCCCTCTCCTTGTCTGCCCTCTCCTTGTCTGCCCTCTCCTTGTCTGCCCTCTCCTTGTCTGCCCTCTCCTTGTCTGCCCTCTCGCCTCCTTGTCTGCCCTCTCGCCTCCTTGTCTGCCCTCTCGCCTCCTTGTCTGCCCTCTCCTTGTCTGCCCTCTCCTTGTCTGCCCTCTCGCCTCCTTGTCTGCCCTCTCCTTGTCTGCCCTCTCCTTGTCTGCCCTCTCGCCTCCTTGTCTGCCCTCTCCTTGTCTGCCCTCTCCTTGTCTGCCCTCTCCTTGTCTGCCCTCTCGCCTCCTTGTCTGCCCTCTCCTTGTCTGCCCTCTCCTTGTCTGCCCTCTCCTTGTCTGCCCTCTCGCCTCCTTGTCTGCCCTCTCGCCTCCTTGTCTGCCCTCTCCTTGTCTGCCCTCTCGCCTCCTTGTCTGCCCTCTCCTTGTCTGCCCTCTCCTTGTCTGCCCTCTCGCCTCCTTGTCTGCCCTCTCGCCTCCTTGTCTGCCCTCTCCTTGTCTGCCCTCTCGCCTCCTTGTCTGCCCTCTCCTTGTCTGCCCTCTCGCCTCCTTGTCTGCCCTCTCGCCTCCTTGTCTGCCCTCTCCTTGTCTGCCCTCTCCTTGTCTGCCCTCTCGCCTCCTTGTCTGCCCTCTCCTTGTCTGCCCTCGCTCCTTGTCTGCCCTCTCGCCTCCTTGTCTGCCCTCTCCTTGTCTGCCCTCTCCTTGTCTGCCCTCTCGCCTCCTTGTCTGCCCTCTCCTTGTCTGCCCTCTCGCCTCCTTGTCTGCCCTCTCCTTGTCTGCCCTCTCCTTGTCTGCCCTCTCGCCTCCTTGTCTGCCCTCTCCTTGTCTGCCCTCTCCTTGTCTGCCCTCTCGCCTCCTTGTCTGCCCTCTCCTTGTCTGCCCTCTCGCCTCCTTGTCTGCCCTCTCCTTGTCTGCCCTCTCCTTGTCTGCCCTCTCGCCTCCTTGTCTGCCCTCTCGCCTCCTTGTCTGCCCTCTCGCCTCCTTGTCTGCCCTCTCCTTGTCTGCCCTCTCCTTGTCTGCCCTCTCCTTGTCTGCCCTCTCCTTGTCTGCCCTCTCGCCTCCTTGTCTGCCCTCTCGCCTCCTTGTCTGCCCTCTCGCCTCCTTGTCTGCCCTCTCCTTGTCTGCCCTCTCCTTGTCTGCCCTCTCGCCTCCTTGTCTGCCCTCTCCTTGTCTGCCCTCTCGCCTCCTTGTCTGCCCTCTCGCCTCCTTGTCTGCCCTCTCCTTGTCTGCCCTCTCGCCTCCTTGTCTGCCCTCTCCTTGTCTGCCCTCTCCTTGTCTGCCCTCTCCTTGTCTGCCCTCTCCTTGTCTGCCCTCTCGCCTCCTTGTCTGCCCTCTCCTTGTCTGCCCTCTCGCCTCCTTGTCTGCCCTCTCGCCTCCTTGTCTGCCCTCTCCTTGTCTGCCCTCTCCTTGTCTGCCCTCTCGCCTCCTTGTCTGCCCTCTCCTTGTCTGCCCTCTCGCCTCCTTGTCTGCCCTCTCCTTGTCTGCCCTCTCCTTGTCTGCCCTCTCGCCTCCTTGTCTGCCCTCTCCTTGTCTGCCCTCTCCTTGTCTGCCCTCTCGCCTCCTTGTCTGCCCTCTCCTTGTCTGCCCTCTCGCCTCCTTGTCTGCCCTCTCCTTGTCTGCCCTCTCCTTGTCTGCCCTCTCGCCTCCTTGTCTGCCCTCTCGCCTCCTTGTCTGCCCTCTCGCCTCCTTGTCTGCCCTCTCGCCTCCTTGTCTGCCCTCTCGCCTCCTTGTCTGCCCTCTCGCCTCCTTGTCTGCCCTCTCCTTGTCTGCCCTCTCCTTGTCTGCCCTCTCGCCTCCTTGTCTGCCCTCTCCTTGTCTGCCCTCTCGCCTCCTTGTCTGCCCTCTCCTTGTCTGCCCTCTCCTTGTCTGCCCTCTCGCCTCCTTGTCTGCCCTCTCGCCTCCTTGTCTGCCCTCTCGCCTCCTTGTCTGCCCTCTCCTTGTCTGCCCTCTCCTTGTCTGCCCTCTCCTTGTCTGCCCTCTCGCCTCCTTGTCTGCCCTCTCCTTGTCTGCCCTCTCCTTGTCTGCCCTCTCGCCTCCTTGTCTGCCCTCTCCTTGTCTGCCCTCTCCTTGTCTGCCCTCTCGCCTCCTTGTCTGCCCTCTCGCCTCCTTGTCTGCCCTCTCCTTGTCTGCCCTCTCGCCTCCTTGTCTGCCCTCTCCTTGTCTGCCCTCTCCTTGTCTGCCCTCTCGCCTCCTTGTCTGCCCTCTCGCCTCCTTGTCTGCCCTCTCCTTGTCTGCCCTCTCGCCTCCTTGTCTGCCCTCTCCTTGTGATGTGTCAAAGATCCAGTAATGCATTATTCAGTCCCTTGTAAAAGTTACAGCCTTTTTCAAACACTGCTGTCAGATCCAAGATAGATGTATTTTAGTTCATTAAAAAAACAAGCCTTAGTATCAACGAATCAGAGTAAGATGTCCATCTGGGCACCTCCATTTACTGTCATTAATCAATGTCATCTGAAGAAACAATACCAATGAACCCCGAGTTGCACAGAGAGATGAAAAAGCAGATGAAGACACTGGAGAGTCGAACATATCGAGTTGCAGAGTACAAAGTGAAGCAGATGATGGGGGCAGAGAAGTCCAAAGAAGTACCGTGACTGAACAACAGGAACATGGCATAGGAAGACAGTATTGTAAATCCACACCCAATTTTGTATATGAAGAAAACCAAAGTGGACCCAGACACAGACAAGCAGAGAGACAGCAGCAGCAGCAGAGCAGAGCAGACACAGTGCAAGTTAACAGTGCAACCAAAGGAAGGAGGCACTCACTTCACTGCCAGCCCCAGCATGTGTTTGTAGAAGGAGCGGGTGAAGTAGCACTCCAGGAGCTTGTTGTCATAGACTGCCTTGGCAATGATGCGGCCTACGAATTTGAAGTAGCTCAGGTGGTTGGAGTTGCAGTGGGAGAGCTGGTTGATGGTGTACGTCACACGGTCACCAGGTGAGGTCAGGAAGAGTGCGTAGTTGGGGTTGAAGATCTCCCGTGAGATGATGAGGTACCATTCCCTCAGCAAACCTCCAGCATCCTGACCTTCTTCACCTGTAAGGCAATGCACATACATGCCAACATGAGCCAGTGAGGCCTCTCTTGTGAAGGTACTTGCTAGTAGTCCATTTCAAATAGGGGGAAAATTCACTGACTCCAACATTCTTGAGAATACTCCATCATTTCAGATGCAAGTAGTAATGAAGTGAATGACTCCCATTGGGTCCTTCACTTGTCTATTGTTTTCTGCAGTAACTGAGGAGATCAAGGCAATGTAGCATTCACATTCCATTCCTATTCCAAATTCTCAAAGGCAGTAAGAGCCATGTATTTTAGTTACTCACCAAGATCTGATAAATATAAATCACAGTCACTGTACTAGTGTGACATTTTCTTTTTTCTCAGTTCCCGCAAATGATGTTGATACTTTCATTGCATATACCTGGAGAAAAAAAATATTGTTTTTGAACGACTACTGCCTGCCATGACTGATACTGATTAATCTTTCTTCTTTAAGCTAGATTCATCTCCTTCCTGTTATCAACTGCCATAACAAAGAAGCATCACACTTCCTGGACCTACTCACCTTCAAAGACGATGTAGAACCGTTGCTTCCACTCTTCTGGTGATCTCCTGAAAAGTTCACGGAAGGAATCTTCAAACACATTAGTTCGGCGGACATGGACGGGGAGGTCTTCACGGCGAAGACCCTCATCCAGTCGGTCGAGCTCCTGGCGGAAGTACTTCCGCTTGACATCAAAGTCCAGGATGCGAGTGTGGTCCACCAGGACAGAGAAAGGACCATCTGCCAGCGGAGTGGTGGACTGGCGCAGGATCTGGTTCAATACTGTGCGATGTGTCTCTGCAAGTGAACATCACATTGGTAAAAGTCATGTCTGCACTGTCAGAGACCATCAGGGAAAGAGACAACAAGGCAGCGTGGATGGTGCAGAATGGGGATAATTATTTGAAAGCAAACTACGTATCTCTAGAGCTGAGGAGCGGTCACGTACGCACTGTGGCGCGGCCTTGGGAGTCCGCATGCTCTTTGTTTTATACTTTTTTACTGGGAAGTTAATGACTTCTATGAACACGGTCAAAGTTATTCTGAAGCTCATATTTGGTGTACTTGAAGACTAGCTATTAGCAGATTTGCTGCTGCACTTTGTTTGACGTAACCAATTTCTATTTCAGTGAAAACAGCCTCGGGTTATGTCTGTGTGGCACTGTTCTGCGTGCTATTTGTTTTATACATTTTTACTGGGAAGTTAATGACTTCTATGAACATGGTCAAAGTTATTCTGAAGCTCATACTTGGTGTACTTGAAGACTAGCTATTAGCAGATTTGCTGCTGCTCTCAGTTTGACGTAACTAATTTCTATTTCCGTGAAAACAGCCGCGGATTATGTCTGTGTGGTATCTTCGAAGCTACTGTTGATAGCGGTGCTAAAAATAAACATGCCTAGGTCACAGCTGACAGGGAGCCTCTGCAGCGTGCAAGTGACAGCCAGCCTGGGAGAACCTCTACACACTGTGTAATACCGTCTTGCGCTCATGTTTAATGATATTTCTAATAAGTGGAGCATGTAGTTGAAAACCTGTGCTTTGTAACGATACTAATCATGAATACATTTAACAAATTCGCCAATGAGTAATTTACAGTTACATATCGATTCGGGGTTTTTTCCTGCCTAAACTGTCAGAGGCAAACTTTCCTTGATTTAGTGGAGCAATAGCAATAGAATGCGGTTTGACTACATGCATTGGCCTACATGATTTGACAGAGCAGCGGCGTTCAAGAAGTCTTATCTGATTCATCCTTAAATTCAGCCATTTATCATCCCTTGTCATCATCCATAAGTGTATGTCCAAGAGGAGGTAAACTGCAGTCACAACTGTCCATACTGAACAATATGAAATAAATATTCACTCAATGATATTTATGAAGGTTTAAAGAGCCATCTTAATTGTGCACTGAGATTTTCACTTTTTTCCCCAACCTCTCGCCGTCCAGAATACTGCGTTCACGAAGAGGAAGCACAAAGTCACACAAATGATGACTGTGCAAGTTGAAGATGTAGTCACAATTATCCCCCTCAATACTCTCATTTCTCATGTCATCTGAAACTTGGCATCCACAAGCAGCCGAACTATGTTCACACTTATGAAGATGAACGCCATTGGTGAATGCTGAACGAAAACCTTTTCCTTACTGAACACAAGAGTGTCAGTCTCGTCTGTCTGTCGGTATTGAATACCATTTATACACAGTCTACATTTTGCCTTGAATCTCAAACGAAGAATGTTCACATTCCAGAAGTAGCCACTGGCCCCAGTTAGGGAGCATGAGCCGCCCAACAAGCCTCTCACTGCCATCACTATTTTAAGATTGCCTGACCCAATTTCTGACCGGCGTATCCTGTATCGCTTCAGCTCAACTAAAAGTCTGTGGGAGAATGACCGTGACGACAGATTATGCCTGAAAATTTATGCTGCCTTCTTCATGACTTGTCCAGAATGTCACAGTACAATGACCTGGCATGTTCATTTTCCAAGCATATTAATTCATTTTTGCACCATTTGCTAAAGACAAATAAGAAGCATATATCAGGTTCTGAGGATTTCGCACATTGGACATGTCAAGTGTATATATGCTTTCTTCTTATTTTTCTCCATCAAAAATAACCTCTAGAAAGTCCCCTTGTACAACACAGGCAACAACAGGGAGTTTTATAGGGTTGTCATCTCCAAAAAGAGCCCTGCCCCAATCACATGCCAGTGTACTACTTGTGGTACACAGTATGCTTAATATCCAAAGCTTCACTGTAATCCTGTCATACTCTTTAATGGCCAGGCCTAAGATAGCAAACTCATACAAGAAAGAGCGCTCACCAGCAAACTTGAGGAACTTCTGTGTGTCTGGGGGCAGGTGAGCCAGGGAGGCGATGGAGGAGACCGAGGTCTCTCTGGCAAGGGCCAACTGGTCTGTAGTGCCAGGAGCAGCTGGGGAGGGAGGGGCCATCTCGGCATTGAGGTGTGCCAGCTGGTCCTCACGCCGCACTGCCCGCTGCTCTGTAGGCTTGGGTGTATCCTTCTCACCTGCAACACATCAACCCAGCAATAGGAGTCCACACTTCATTAGGCATGGGTGAGGTGATCTATAAAGATTCTCAGTACTGAACTCTCAAGAGGCATCTATTGATGCAGGAGACCTATCTCAAGAAAGTAATCATCCAGAGTTCTCCCATTCCTGAGATTGAACCATGGCACTGCACCTCGCACATAATCAAACATCAAAGCTTGCTCGCCAACATCCGCCTGTCTAACAATGGGGTTGCAATAGGCGAGTAGAGGATGAGGAGCTGACTATGCAATTAGATTGGGATAATGAAAGCAAGTAGAAAGCAGGAGGTGTGTTGGAAACAACTGCTGGACTCATTCTCCACTCATGTACTAATGAATGCGTTCACACAGGTGAAAAGCGAACATTTCCACATAATCCCAGTCAAATAAGTAACATTTGTGTAGGTTTGTATTCCATTAAATGGCCCAGTCAACAGCAAAGTTGCTGCTGTACACGAGCAATCTGACCGGCATTTTTCGCCATCTGTTATTTCTCTCGAAGCAAACCAATGTTGTACACAATATATCTCCACATTTCAAGTTGTAAACAAGAAGGGCAAAGCCCATACGACTCACATGCTTGACCTTGACCTTTATATGACCTTGACCTTCAGGTGACCTTCAAGGTCAAGGTCAAACAACTAAACCTACCAATGACATCATACACAAAGAAATGCTGTACACATTTTTCCTACCAAAATACATGTGACCTTGACCCAAGGTCAAGGTCATCCAAGGTCATGCAACACAAAGCTGTTAATTCAAGACATAGGAAGCACAATGGTGCCTATTGGCACTTTCTACCATGAGATATAGTCACTTTTAGTGGTTCACTACCCCATTTTGGTCACATTTCATAAGGGTCAAAGTGACCTTGACCTTGATGATATGTGACCAAATGTGTCTCATGATGAAAGTATAACATGTGCCCCACATAATTATTAAGTTTGAAACAGTTATCTTCCATAGTTCAGGGTCAAGGTCACTTCAAAATATGTATACAATCCAACTTTGAAGAGCTCCTGTGACCTTGACCTTGAAGCAAGGTCAACCAAACTGGTATCAAAAGATAGGGCTTGCTTTGACCTATATACCACTTGTAGCTAAGGTCGCCATTCTCAATAACGTGGGAGAAAATTGGGAAAATGTGAAAAATGACTGTTTTTGAGACCACATTTATGGCTCCTGTGACCTTGACCTTGAAGCAAGGTCAAGTCACTATGTATGTTTTTTGAGGCCTTGTCATCATACACCATCATGCCACATTTGGTGTTGATAGACTTAATAGTCTCCGAGAAAAATCCAACGTTTAAGTTTTTTACGGACGCCCGGACGCACGCCCGGACGGACGGACGACACGGCTCAGTACATAGACTCACTTTTGCTTCGCATGTGAGTCAAAAAGAGGTCATGACTATTCTCATGATACCAAATGTTGCTGATTTTGTCAAATAAACGCAATATAAATGATTATTTGAAATTTTCAGTCAAATGCAACCATCTGGCGATTGAAAAAACATAGTTATATTACCTACAATCTAAAAGTGTGTTCATGCTTCTTTATCACTATTGTAATTTGGTTAGCTGATTTGCATAGAAAGCTTGCGATTGGCTCTAATCGGATGGGCCTGTCGTTCGTGCTTTCAAACTGTGTTCAAATGGCGGCTGAACAGAGGTAGTGGCAGCCGACATGTGTTCATGGGGAAATGATTTGAGAGCCTCAAAATACTATGTATTGTATGTGATTGTTGTGGTGTGCAAGTGTTAAGTGTTACATTTGTATAAAAAAATCTTACTGCAATTTAAAAATGTGTGTTTCATCTTTCTTTACTACTTATTTTGTATTTATGGAGTGACCCATGTTCATTTTCTCTCGATCTAAATGTTGGTTGCCGGAACCTATATGTAGTTATTACCTATATATATTTCACAAGACAGTCATACCACCATTGCTGCAGCTAGTGCCATACCTGCATGGAATAGAGCCACACCACCATTGCTGCAGCTAGTGCCATACCTGCATGGACAAGGAAGAAAGCCTCCACAGCAGGCTGCAGGATGAGGACAGCATGGTGGTCAGAGGTGCGAGACAGCTCTGTCAGACACTCTCCAAGACTGGCCCACAGTTCTTCCAGCATCAGTTGCTCCGAGAGCCGTGGCAGGGGTGGTGAACTCTCCTCCTCCTTGCGCCCTTCCTCACCGGAAGGCCCTGCTCCATCTACGTCCATGGGCGTCTCCACACTGGATGCTGGAGGGTTGGCCTCAGTTGAAGTAGCCGAGGTAGGTCGGGATGGTGGAGGAACAGGGTCAGATGTTGGGGCAGCAGGGGCAGGAGAGACAGAGGAGGAAGCAGGGGTAGACAAGGGTGCCAAGGAGGAGGCTGGAGGGGCTGGCACAGATGCAGGGGTGGGGAGAGTTGAGGGGGTGGCCATAGCACTGGGAATGGGGGCAGGGATGGGGTGCAAGGTGGCCGTGACAGAGGGTCCCGGTCGTGGAAGGCTGGGGGTTGCGCTGACAGCTATGGTGTGCAGCTGGGGAGGTTCGACCAGGGGGGCAGGCGTGAAGTTGATGGGGGAATAGAGGGGTTCATGGTCAGCAATGGAGGAGGGAGGTGCACCAGTCAGTCCAGATAGGAAGCTGGCCATTCCTCCACCTCTGGATCTGGCACCCAGCGAGTCCAGCAGAGCTGTGGCATCCTGCTCAAATGCTTCCACAGCATCCAGCGCTGAAAAGACACCAATCGTGACATTGCAGAATAACAAAACTCTTGCCTGACACTGCTTTTATGGCCTGTGGAACTACTGGAATTTTAACAAATTGTGTCTAAGGACTGTGCATGGTACCATTTTCCTCAGTGCTCACAATTATAAGACACACATGAGAGTTTGAATACTCGATACTGCATTGTCAACTTTGCCCCCATTTCTTTAAGGGTAGCCGCTACTCGAGAAAACTGGTATTTCATTTCCATAGGTTCTACTAATGGTATCTTTATGAAATTTTGCACAGGTGTTCAGCATCATAATACTATACTTCACACCAAATCTGATCAAGCTAACTGCCATACATTTTGTATTTTGAAGATGTTTATTTTCACTGACGGTGACACAATTGGTCAAAATGGTTACAGCACTTAAAGTGCACAAAAAGACAAAAACTTAGAGTTAGCATGTTACTATAATCTTAATTAACTTAAGTAAATACCTGTATTGCAGGAAAGCTCAGTGAAATAAAAGTGTTGAAGTTGGAAACTTCCGTGTCGATTTTTGACCTGGTTTCTGTCAATATAATCATCAAAGTAAAGCACATCTGGTCAACACTGCTCCTTGAAAATCTCTACTTGTAATCAGCACACATTGTTCAGTAGATGGTGAAAATTTCAGAACTGTACATGAAACTGTGACTCCCCACCATTTCTCCTCGTTGGGTCACAGTGCACAAAAACGCGATTTTGAGAAAACGAAGCTTGAACATTGGAAACTGTTGGTACACATTGTTCATCATCCACAGGAGAGAAATGCAACATCAGAATGCACCAGAACCATAAGTGGGACCCTCAGCTTTCTTCCTCTCTTCTTCCCTTCTTGTCTTTTGCAGCTTCTTTCTTGTTTTGGCCATCTTGTCCATGTGGGAAGTCTCGGACTTGCGCTTCCTAGCATGATCCAGGCGATGCACCAGAGCTGAAACTGTTTCACCACCTGGGACTCCTGCATCTGTCATGCAGGATGCAATGCTGCTGGCTCCTCTGTTGAACTGGCACACTGCCATGGCTACTCCACACTCCAGAGTCTTCAAACCCACAAACTGTGTCTTTGGAATTTTTCTCCATATGCTGGCATGTGTGGACTCATTTGCATTCTGGGTTCTGACTCGGGAGCACCTCTGGAGAAGGACAGGGTCTGTCAACTTCTTGAAGAGGGGGACAACCTGATCTCCAACTTCTGATGGAAGTGGATCATCATGCTCCATCTTCTTTCTTTCCTCCTCTGGATCTGTTCCATTCCTTTGGGCGATCTTGAAATAGCACCATGAGTCGTGGCAGCGAGAATGGTGTTGGGAGCCCTCTGCTGAAATGCTGTGGAACAGGATGGCCCATGTGTCATCTTGCATTTTCTGCATGTTGCCAGGGTTGTTGATGATGGCATTCCTGTAGTAGCCTTCCCATCTCAGCATTCTTGGCTTGGACAGTCTGCCTCTCCCCTTCATCTGCACACCGAGGGATTTCTGCTCTGCAGCAAGCCTCTCAAGCCCAGCATACATGCGCTTGGCCACATGGTTGATGCATTCTTCCTTGATAATAGGGAAGTCTTCCCCATATGGATTCAAGGCTTGCAGGCTTGCAAATGTCTTGCTGTCTCCATCTGACACCATGGTGGTGTAGCGGAATCCATGGGATAGTGATCGGCTCCAGAGCAGCTTGGCTATCTCAGGCTCCATGGCAGGAGATGATCCACCCCAAGATTTGTCA
This sequence comes from Theodoxus fluviatilis, assembly GCA_034096865.1. Classification (NCBI taxonomy): domain Eukaryota; kingdom Metazoa; phylum Mollusca; class Gastropoda; order Cycloneritida; family Neritidae; genus Theodoxus; species Theodoxus fluviatilis. The sequence goes on along the minus strand of JAWQFJ010003111.1, from coordinate 168,558 downwards.
CACACTGAGGCATGCATATCATGCCACAGTGCCAACTCCTCACCCTCTAACTTTTTTCCTGTGAGTTCACACTCAGCACAATATTTGCTCAGGATGGCATAGTCAATGATCAGCCCTGTTTCCACCTCTATGATGCAACCCACCCCATAGTTGCTTGTGTAGCCACGCTTGTGCCATGATCCATCATATGACACAGCAATGTTCAGGACATCTTTGTCTTCATTGGAAGAGTCAGCAGTAACTTGGGTCTCTCTGACTGCCTGTCGAGCTTGCTCTAAGGTGGTCTGCAGAGTTCCTTCCATTACACTTCTTCTGATCACTTGCGAATGGTCTTGAAAAGTTTTATGGTGCAATCCACCTTGCACATTGAGAATGGAGCAAACTTTCTGCAACCCCTGAGCTCCCACAGCTACCTCTTTCATTGCAAGGACTGCTCGCCTATTCACCTCAAAAGGCATTCTGCTTCTGTTTGTCTCCTTGCCATCACTAATCTGCTCACTGCTGTGGACTTTGTTGGAGTAATGACAAGCACTGCATGTCACTGCAGTCAGCACTGACAAGCCAACCGACTTCTCAAAGCTCACACTCAGTGATGCTTTTCTGCACACGGGACAAAGCAGAGGCTGAACAAGTCTATTGAGGCAAGAAAGCTGCGCAAAACAAAACACATTGTTGTTGCCCGAGTGGGGACTGTCTCGTTCAGTCAAGCAATTGACAGACTGCGAAGAGCCAGAGAAGTAGGTCAGTTTTCTAGCTGACGTGCTCACTGATGAAGTCTGTGGTGTCTGATGGGCATTTGAAGTTTGATGGGTGGCTGATGTCGAAGCCTGAGGAGCAGATGATGTAGTTGATGGTGTCGCACGAAGTGTAGTGCTGGGTGTTGATGATCCAGAATCAGCTGCTGCAGATGAATCTACGTCATCGGTGTTTTCGGCTTGCAATGCTTTCTTTCGACCACGAGTTTCATTCGACCGCCGTCTGGAGCCTCTGAATGCATGTACAGTATTCCACCGCACCTTCGGCATGTTCACATTTTCTATCTGACCTGATGAAAGCTTGAGAAGAGCAAAATACTCGAACTGACTGTACGGCACACGGAATAGACGCTCCCGGCACCACGCGTTTCGACCGCGAGTAGTTTCGACCACGAGTTTCGTTCAGTCACGTCCTGGAGCCGATGATTGTACTGCACGTATGCCTGCTACCCCATCCTTGGCATATTCACATGTATTATTGATAAACTGACTGCTTGAAAAGAGCTACGACTGCTTGATAATAGCGACAAATTGACTGAGAGTTGCACGGAGCAAGCAGACGGCATGGCGCGAAATAGGCGGTCACGTGACCAAATCCAACCAATCACAGATGGGGATTCTGTCAGAAAACCAAGACGCGGTTGATGATTGGTTAGACACGCCAGATGAGTGCCTCATGAATATTGATCGGCAGAGCTGCCTGTCTTCCATATTTGGAACACAATTGCGTCAGCCTGGAAGCCGCGAGATCTCGCTTTCGAACGATATCTTACATGCTGCAAACAAAAATGGCGGCGAGCGGACAGCGTGCGGTGAAACACGGCAATTGTTCACAGAAAACGACACAATTTTCAGCTGCAACGGAGTAAATTCTTGAAGGGTGGGTGTGCAAAAGTCTGTTTTATAGTGGTTTTTATAAGTTTCTAAGCTATCTCAGGGGTCTCAATGTGAAAAGCAGTGTTCATATGAGCTGACTATACCAAAATCTCAAAGTAGCCAAAAATTAATATTTTAACGGTTTTGTCGACCCGCGGCTACCCTTAAGACTGTAGAACACTTTAAAAACCTGTAATATCCCTTTGCTCTCACCTTTCCTCTTGGATTTCTTAGCAGCAACACGGGCAGCCTCCCGCAGCTGAATGATGACTTTAAGGATGCGGAGGAAGAAGTACTGGCTGGAAGTCTTGCTTGTCAGCTGTGACATGCAGGGTAGCTGCAGCTCACGCCCACCCTTGAATTTGGACGGTGCAGACACCACCACCATGGAGCCAGGAGAAAACCTGTGAGGCAAGCACAGTGTAATCAGCACAGCATAGCAAGCAGTAGAAAGTCTCCTACGAACTGGTCTGTAGAAAAAGTGCACACTACCAAAACCATATGAATGCAGAAGTAAATAGAGTTATTGGTTGGCATCCCTCAAATTCCACTTGAACATTAACGCCAGTTCAAATTCCTATCACTCCCATCTGCACAGACACATCAAGACACATGCGTCTCCAGACTCTGATGTGCTAGTCATAAGGCTGTTTCCTTCTTTTTTTAAAGTGATTGGTGTAATCCTACAAGAGTTGGTATTAAAAATTGGGGTGAAAAAGCAGGCAGTTTCTGCTTTTGGAAATTGATTTATTCAAAAACAGATTGATGGGACATTGTATGTGATTGCAACAACCATTGTTTTAAGAAACTATATATGCCTTTATGTTCCCTTTGACTAGTGTATTATGGTCCTGGGAAAGGTGCCTCGGGCATGTTTACACGCCCATCAATAACCCCAGATTTTTACCCACCTGTCAGTCAGGACACCTTTCTCTGGGTGGCCAGACCCGAGGTCTTCATGGCCCTCCTCGTCAACACCCTCTATGTGCAGGTGGCAGTTCAGGTCACGCAGCTCCATCAGCAGCAGGCGGATGTGGGTGCAGACTGTCAACCCCAGGTCCCTGGCACCACTCAAAAGCAACTCCAGGATGGAGCTTCGTGTGGGAGAATTGACTGAGGACAGCTGCAGCAACAGGTTGGTGGAATCCTCCAGCCCCTCCTCTGAGCAGGACTTGGAGGTCAGCACCTGCACAAACACACACACACACAAATGGCAATCTTAGATGCTGTCAAGGCTGTCATGAGGAGTGGAAGTGCTTGTCAGTGTCACTCTTGATGCATGACTGACAGAAGCAGGAGAAGGAGGAGGTGGATAAGGAGGAGGAGGACAAGGAAGAGGAGGCCAAGAAGGAAGAGAAGGCAACAAGTTTAAATCAAATAGAGGGTAAAAACCTCTCAGACCATGGCTGATATCACAAGGCTCAGAAAATGATGCATGCTCAAAACAAACAAAAAACACATCAAACACTTTTAATGGCATAGTTAATTCTGTCCTTTCTACAAGCCAGCTATCAACTCTCTTCAGGCAGTATTTTTCACACACACTTCTCCTGCAAACAAGTATCAAAGTTGATGACCTTTCTTCTTTTGACATCACCACTGATGATGAATGGATGGATGCAGTTTTATGGCCTTTATGCTTTTGTGTACACTTTAAAGCCACTGATAAAAAATAAATCATTAGAATTAGACCAAGCCAAATCATGATTTCCCTGGTTATCAACTCTTATGAATTGCATAGGGAGACGTGGTGGATCTATTCTTACGCCCCTAACCACAGGGGGAGGATCAATGAAGTCCAGCCATGCAAAGATCACTACCACTAACTACAATAGTCTTCTGAGAATGAAACGAGGTCTGCTGAGTGCAGGTCAACCACTTACTTCAACAGCCAATTGCAAACAGCGGGGAAGAACAGGATTTTCCTCAGTCTTTTCAGCACCTGTGCAAATAAAAAGAAGCTCAGCAAACTCTTAAAGGTAACAGTCAAAGCAGTCCACTTTTCCAGCACTAATGTGCTCAATATCAAAATAACCAACTCACAAAAAGTTTAAGCAATGTGAGGAAACCTTCTTTTTCTTCTTCATGGTACTGTGGATACCCCGATGACTCGAGGAAATAGTTCCACAATTTTGGTGCGCCCGGGCAGGGTTTAGCGAAACAAATATACTTAAAGAACACACACACACACACTCACTCAATATAATGGGTATAGGGTCCCATGCATAGAATGCCAGTCAAAATTACTTTGCCACTTATCTGGTAATCGGCACATGACAAGAAAATGCTCCATTTACTAAGATTTCTAGATTTCTGTATTTGTTGCACCAAGTAACTCATAGCACCCAACACCAAACGTCATCCCTCTAAGCAAAGGATTGTAATATGACTGGACCTGATTATGTTCTTCAGCATTCAACAACTGTTTCCATCTCTATCATCCACTGAGGCAGCACCAATTCCACCCTAGGACCAAGACGGGCCCTGAACTCCCTCGGAGACTGACACCCACCTTCAGGTTTGACACTGCCACTGGAGGATCCAGCCTCAGACATGGGGGTGGCAGTGCTAGTGGTGGAGGCAGGGGTGTGGATGATGGGGGCCACCAGAGAAGGGCTGGCAGAGGAGGAGGTGACAGCGCTGGCAGTGATAGTGCTGGAGGTGGTGGTAGCACTGGGGGTGGCCGTGCTGGGCGGGGCTGCCATGGTGGACACATTCACAAATGTGGAGGCAGCTGTGGAAGCTGGACCAGAGAGGCAGGGGACCTTGGCAGCAGTGGCCACAAATCGAGACTCTTGCAGCTCTATGGACACCACTGCCAGCAGGCGCAGAAGGCGATCAGTCAGAAGCTGGCTGCGGCGGATGACTGGATGGTCCAGCATGGCCATGAGCTGGCCCATAGGGGAGGCAGGGTAGGTGGAGCTGTACACTTCACCCTCCATAGCAGTGCTGCTGCAGTGCTTGGGCACTCCCTTGCCCTTGCGGCTGCTGCTTGCACTGTGGTCCAGCCGCAACAGCAGCTCCCAAAAGTTCGTCTCCAACTTGGCACCATCCTTGGATGTCTCAGCCCGGGCCTCAGTCCTGGCCTCTTGCCTTTCTCCACGCTCCACTCGGCCAAGCCGGGGACTGGTTGGCTGCTTGAACTTGCCAGCATCTGGGTCTTTGTCCTTGTCTTCCTCACACCGGAGAGCCTCCCTGATCTTGCAGGGCAGGAACTGTGTGGGGAACAGCTTAGCAAGGGATATGAGAGTGTCCAACACATGGCGGCACACCACTGGCGAGGCCTGGGGGTGAATGAGGATGGCCGTATTGGAGGTGGGGCTTGCCTTCTTTCCTGAGCGCTGGATCTGGAAGACATTGGCACGGCAGCCCAGGGCAGCCTCCAGGCTAATGGAGAGCCATGATGCCTGGCTGCGAATGTCTCCCCGCCATACCAGGCCTACTGCTTCCTGTGAGCCAGGCTGTCTCTTCACCTTGCTGCGGTCACCAGTCTTGCCAGCATCCTCACTCTCAGTCCGGCCTTCATTGGTCTTTGAGAGAATGGCCAGGAGTGAGCGCACCACCCAGGCACGAGTAGGTCCATGGTGGCAAAGGTTGCGCAGTACACGGTGCAGGCGGTTAGTGTTCAGCTTGGGTTCATCCAGGAAGAGTAGCACCAGCAGGCAGGTCAGGGCCTCCTGGTCCAGTAGCAGACGGCCACGCACCTTGACAGCCCCTGATCCTCCAACACCCTGGCCTCCAAGGCGACCTGATCCCCATGCCCACTGGCTCCCACTGCGAGGAGCAGCACGAATGGCATATCGTGTCCCCAGTCGGCTTGCAAGACCTGCAAAGAGTGAGTATAGGTATTTTTATACCCAGTGAAACAAGAAATGCATAAGGAACAAGGATTAATTCAGCATTGCTATTGAGTAAGGTGGCAAGGTGTCTCCTCCTTATCCAAATAGTCTATATCATTATAACAGCTACCGTTTTCATTACAAAGGACTGTGCATCCATGTTTGAAGGGGGAGATTTCCATTCCCGGTTGCCTACAGTGAGATTGCATCAGTTTTGCAGCTTGCCAATACACATAAGGGTTGTTCTTCAGGTGCCTGAGCCATAGTCTAAGTTGCAAAACACATTTTGCCCCTCCACACAATCACATGACTATTCAAAGTAGCTAGAGAATTCCCACTGCTTGCAATCCACTCACCAGTATGTCGGAGGATGGCTGAAAGGGAGGCAGAGCCAGCTTGGCTGAAGAGTCGCTCTTGCATGACCCGTCGCTGGCGCTCTTCCATGTCACGCCGCAGGTCCTGTGCTTCAGAGGCCAGCTCTGGTGGAAGAACGGCCAGCAGGCTGTCATCCATGTCTGAAAGCACCGTCTGCCGCAGGCTGGCAGGCAGGGTAGAGAAGAAGTTGGCAGCATCAACTGGCTGATCAGGATTGGACCCTGCCTGCTGTGCTACAAGACGTGCCTGCTCCTGTCTTTGCTGGGCCAGCACCTGTGACAAAGAAATACCGCCTTAGTTTTCCAACTCACAGGGCAATAAAAAGAGACTGTACAGCTGCCACATGTGCTAGGATCAGTGTGTGATATCAACACAGCTATGAATGGTACATGAAAATGATAAGCTGCTGGTGAATGACAAGTCCAATGCGATTCAAAACTAGGTGAATCCTCATCAATGAAAGTAACAACAATGAAAGAAAAAGATAAGCTGAGGACACACTGAGAAGACATAGCAATAGTGATGATGACAAATGTCTGAAATCTTCGTTGTCCCCATCTCCAATGCTGTGATTATTGCACCATAGTAGTGATAACACATTTAAAACCATTTCTTATGAACCACTGCTTTTCTATAGTTTTCAACCTAACATTCAAATAGAGAAAAAGTTAATAATTTGCCAACTGCCCCCTTAACCTCTAACACAGGGAAGAAAAGCATTCACTAACTGCACAGCAGCAAAGTTTAGGGCTATTGAGAAAGCCTCTCCTCAAACAAACCAACGTTTTCTAGACGGGTCATGCACCAGGCAAATCATCACACAACAGTGTCAGGACAGCACCTACCTCCTCCTGGATGTGTGGCGGCAGGGCTGCCAAGAATTCAGGAGAGACCTCTGTCATGCCAGGCGCATCACTCTGTGCCTGTTGCTGGGCACGCTGTTGCTGCAACCGCTCCAATCTCAGCTGCTCTGCAATCACCTCCTGTCGGATGTTCTCTGGCAAAGCCTCCAGGAAAGATGGGTCTACACCCTCTGGCAGTGAGATGTCTGTTCACATGAAGTAAACAAAAGGAATGTGTAAAAAGAGAAATGCATGAAAATTAAGCAACTGGAGAAAATAGACAAACTAAATAGTAAAAATAAATCCATGAATTTGTTGCAGATTATATACTGACAGGTATTTTTACCATTTGATTACATCTTGTTAATCAAATCTAGTTTAATCCAGAAAAGTACACTTGAGAGTGAGAATGAAGGAATGAACAAATGAATGGCTTACTGAAGAGGCCTCTGACCTATTTCACAGGTGGAATATCCGTTAATGAAGAGAAGAAGAAAAAGAAAAAAACGCATCTATGCATCAAGATTTATGCATTGTTTTCCGGTAAGCTTTCAGCTCAAGATCTACGTTGGAAAGCTTCGTATACATATATACTTGTGGCTCTATTTTCATTCTCGGAGTCGCTACTCAAAAGTATTTAAACAGGATTCTTATGGGATAAAGGTAAATGTGATGCCAGATAACGTTCCTGCAGATCCCGTAACACAGGACATTCCAACAAAAGGTGAAATTCATCCCTGTCCACTTCTCTCCACAATGGACTAAGTAGACAGAGAGAGAGAGAGAGAGAGAGAGAGAGAGAGAGAGAGAGAGAGAGAGAGAGAGAGAGAGAGAGAGAGAGAGAGAGAGAGAGAGAGCTTTGATTTGCTGTAAAATTTAGCAGTAATCTATATTTTTCTCTTTAAAATGTAGAAAGCTGAGCAATGCATATAGTGGAAAATACAGGGCCCCATTCAATTCCATCAAAAGCACCAAGGAATGCAATCGCAGAAATGCAACCAACTCCCACTTCCTGCAGTGACATCATCCGTCAATAGCTCAAACAGTGGGCAAGGCGAGGCTTTGAACTGCAAGGTGATAGACCAAGGGCTAAAGTAGAGACCAATGACTGACCTCCAAACATGCTGCGAGCAGACTGTGCAGAGGAACTAGCTAGCTCCCCACTGTTGCCTTGCTCAGGAGCCGACGTGGCTGGAGGGTTAGACCTGGAAATACAACAATTCTCATCAGGACACTGTGGTTTCATGTCTATGACAAGGAAGATGCAATAGGCAGGTTTCACGGTAATCACACTCTTGGATGTGTGTGAACTTTGCTTTCAGATTACTTGCTTTGTGTGGTTATTTTCATATTTTTTTCAGTTTTGATTTCGTAAGTATGGTTTTTGCAATACAAAAAAAAACATAAAAGCTAAAAATTCTATGATTAAGCATTTATTTGCGGGAATGTTTTGAAGCGAACGTGTGATTTGTCGCAGATACCATTTCCTTCTGCACATGGATGACCCAATTTTGAAGTGTGAACGCAGACATGAAAATAACACACAAAATTAATTATATTGGGGTTAGTACTTCAAGTAATACATAAAGTTGGATTGTGAACAGACACAATTTAAAAAAAATCGAAATGGAGCATTAAATACTTAGATAGTGGAAAATTTTCAATCGCCATGGAAAGCGTCTGCAGCAAAAACACCACGTGGTTTCTATTAAAAGCAGAGCCTGCTTTTTCAGATCAAGAGCTTTTTTCTTCATTATTTTTGATTGCCGACTTCAATTTATTGATAATCTTCATTGTAAAACAGTTGTATCATCAACAGTATCAAAACATCACAAAGAATAAGCATTTTTTCCGTGATCCGATCGGTTTCTGCAGACTGAATCACACGTTCGTCAAATTTCGTTTTTCACGGAAATCACCGAGGATTTCACCGGACATGATGTTTCACCCACTTGAGATCGTTTGAATTGAGAAAAGCGAATGAGATACATCCCAGAGAGTACCACATTTAATCGTTTTTGTGCCTTTTCAACGAGTTTTGTTGCGTCTGAAGCCTACGTTCGTCAACCCAACGTTCGTCACAGCGACGCACGCATTGATTGTCTACGGTAAGTGAATCCGATATTTTTCAATTATTTGCTTAGTAAATCTGTTCAAATCGCTCTATCACGCATAGAATTGAATTCCTCAAGAATTTATCTTTTTCATGATATATTTGGTTTTATTTTTGCGATAAGCATGACGACGGATTGTGCATTTTTCTGAGGTACCATACGAAGGATTTAGACCATAAACGAATAGGCCTACCGGTGTCGCGAAATATTTTATCCCTGTGATATTTTATGGCGGAAGTGCTTCTGCGCATGCGCGAAATTGTGTACAACAATCTGCATGCCATGATTTAAACCACTGAATTGATCAAACCAGTGTAAAAACAGTGTTGCTAATGTAGCAAACGGTGACGTGAAAGTTGGAAAGACTAACATTAATTTTTATTTTCGCACCCAATTTCGCGCATAAAATAGCACAGGGAAAGAATATTTCGCGACACCGGCTGCGGGAACAGAATGTAATGTGATTGCCGCTGGTCACTTCAGCTGCTTCGCAACCAAAATTGCACTTACATTTAAAGATATATTGTTCATATGTAGAGAATCAATGATTATATATGTTTTTGTGTGGTTTGGTTGTGTGGTTTTTGTTTTGTTTCTTCAGAAAATTCCAATCGCTTCACTAGCGATAAGCGTCTTGTAGGCCAGTCCATTGTTGAAACCCCCCCCAACCTCTCAATCTATTTTTAGACCGCTGCAGTTTGAATGGCGCAGAGCGAGCTTTGCCAATTTGGAATGTTCCGACGGGGGGAATGGGTTTAAGTGCTTCACAACAGGAATTCGTTCTACACCCCCAAGGCCCCATCCCCTTCAAATGAATAATTACTGTACAAAGATTATGACTTATGTGTTTAATGTCAGTTAGCCTAGTTGAGTGTTTTGATTTATGTTACAGACACCATGTCTTCGAAGCGATATCGAGAGAAACTGAAGGAAAATGATCCTGACAAATGCATTCGGCCCGTTTTCAAATTTAGGGGGTAGGGTTGCTCCTGGCCCAATTTTGTCTCTGTGACTGTGTCCAATATCAATCTAAATTGGGTAAATGGTTTATAGATGTTTGTTTTATTAATTTATAATGATTTTTTAAGCTAACTATGACTTCCAAGGTCTACAGGAAATGCTAAAGATAGAATTGCGTGAAATATAAGTAGCGTACTTTCTCAGACCATTGGTTTGATCAATGCTGTCCCTTTACTTGCAAGTTATATCACTTTTCTTAATGTGTACATGGAGTATGTTAAAAATTATCACCAATGGTTGCTTTAAACAGCATCTTTGAGCAGTTATTATGCACTGAAGTTGTAAAAGCAATTTTTTGGTTTTTAGAGTATAGCATCTTTGAACACCAATCAGCTTGAAAATATGAAAGTTCATATAACTTTTTTTGCTGTTTTGGATAGAAATAAAGTTGAACTCTTTGTGCAAACTGTTTTTGGGCCCCTGGTTGACTTTTTATTTTTTATGAATCATTGGGTGTAGAGGGAAACTGCAGTATGCAATACCGTGAAACCTGCCAATACCTAATGTTATCAATGTTGCCAAACATGCACATGTATCAGGCAGTGCGTCTTCATTGAGTTAAAGAGGAAAATAATTTTCAAATATTTCCCCCATGACTGAAATAGATACATACTTTTTCTTTTTTGACAAGACAGTCGTGCATCCAGTCTTCAAAGACAACCACGTCTTCATTTCACTTCCTCGTTACCTGTCGGATACTTAGAGTCATCAGATGATACAAAGACAACCTCATTTCACTTCCTCGTTACCTGTCGGATACTTAGAGTCTGACATCAGATGATACAAAGGGGACTGCAACAAACCTCTCATCCTTCTCAGCAGGCTCCAGTCCACTGGCGTTTGCATCTGGGTCAACTGCTGTGTTTGTTGGCATCATTGTGTCCTTGTTGGCACCAACGTCAGCACCTGCAGAAGAAGAAATGGAACATACAGTGCATTGCTGTACTCTACAAGCAGAGAGAAACATGAAATGACAGAACTAAGACAAAGAAGTAGGAACATGAAGCATGCAGTAACAATTATTTGAGATAGTGTTTGAGGTGAGAAGGAAGAGAGAGATGAAGTGAAAGCAGTATTTATGTATAATTTTTACATAGCTGCCAGGAAAAGGAATGGGAGTGTTTGTGCTTGTCAAGGGCTTCTGTGCGTGTGCATGCGTGCGTGAGAGAGAGAGAGAGAGAGAGAGAGAGAGAGAGAGAGAGAGGGAGGGAGGGAGGGAGGGAGGGAGGGAGAGAGAGAGAGAGAGAGAGAGAGAGAGTCGAGAGAGAGAGAGAGAGAGAGAGAGAGAGAGAGAGAGGGAGAGAGGGAGGGGAGAGAGAGAGAGAGAGAGAGAGAGAGAGGAGCGAGATAGAGAGAGACAGAGAGAGAGAGAGGGCGAGAGAGAGAGACAGAGAGAGAGAGAGAGGGATGGGAGGGAGGTAGGGAGGAGAGAGAGAGAGAGAGAGGGAGACAGAGAGAGAGAGAGAGAGAGAGAGAGACAGAGAGAGAGAGAGAGAGAGAGACGAGGGACGGACAGAGAGAGAGAGAGACGAGGGACGGACGGGAGGGAGAGAGAGAGAGAGACGAGGGACGGACGGGAGGGAGAGAGAGAGAGAGACGAGGGACGGACGGGAGAGAGAGAGAGAGAGAGAGAGAGAGACAGAGAGAGAGAGAGAGGGAGGGAGGGAGGGCAGGAAGGAGGGAAGAGAGAGAGAGAGAGAGAGAGAGGAGAGAGAGAGAGAGGGAGAGAGAGAGAGAGAGAGGGAGGGAGGGAGGGAGGGAGGGAGGGAGAGAGAGAGAGAGAGAGAGAGAGAGAGAGAGAGAGAGAGAGAGAGAGAGAGAGAGAGAGAGACAGAGAGAGAGAGAGACGGAGGGAGGGAGGGAGGGAGAGAGAGAGAGAGAGAGAGAGAGAGAGAGAGAGAGAGAGAGAGAGAGAGAGAGAGAGAGGGGGGGGGGAGGGAGGGGGGAGGAGGGAGGGAGGGAGGGAGGGAGGGAGAGGGAGGAGGAGAGAGAGAGAGAGAGAGAGAGAGAGAGAGAGAGAGAGAGAGAGAGAGAGAGAGAGAGAGAGAGAGGCTGGGGGTTAGGTGGTGCAAGGTGCGTGTGTGTGTGAGTGAGTGTGCGTGTATGTGTGCACTTGAATGGGAATATCTCTGAAGATGAGGCTGTTCAGAAAATGTGATCTGGTGATGGGGAAAGGATTGGCACTTGCAGCAAAGGTTGGGAAGCTAGGGAGCTGGGGATGAGAGATATTACTACAGATGGAATGAGTAACATGGGGGAGGGGAATGGTGCTACATAGGCAGGATGAGTTGTACATGACATGATTACGTTGGAGGGGGCGACAGGTTCTACCTGTTGCGTCTGGGATTTGGGAGGACATGGAGCTGCTGGTTGTGGGCCCTGTGGGGGGCTGGCCCAGATCCTGTGCCTCAAGCAGTGAGGGAGCTTCACTGGTGGGTGGTACTGGGGGCTGGCTCTCTGATGAGCTGAACATCTGGTCGTCGTCATCCAGCAGCAGCAGGGACGCCAGGCTGCAAGCAGGTTGTCATTGAGGTGATCCTCACGTCCATCAACACTCTGAATGCACTTGATTTTATATAAATACATAAAATGAACTAAAGACAAGATGACTCTTTTTGCCATTTCTAAATCAGTGAACACATTTCTCATTTCTTAACTGTCAGTCCTCTGAACAGGTTTTACAGGAGGCAAGTACAAATCCAACTTTCAAAGACAACAAGAAGGGCAAAGCCCAAACGACTCACATGCTTGACCTTGACCTTTATATGACCTTGACCTTCAGGTGACCTTCAAGGTCAAGGTCAAACAACTAAACCTACCAATGACATCATACACGAAGAAATGCTTTACACATTTTTCCTACCAAAATACACGTGACCTTGACCCAAGGTCAAGGTCATCCAAGGTCATGCAACACAAAGCTGTTAATTCAAGACATAGGAAGCACAATGGTGCTTATTGGCACTTTCTACCATGAGATATAGTCACTTTTAGTGGTTCACTACCCCATTTTGGTCACATTTCATAAGGGTCAAAGTGACCTTGACCTTGATGATATGTGACCAAATGTGTCTCATGATGAAAGTATAACATGTGCCCCACATAATTATTAAGTTTGAAACAGTTATCTTCCATAGTTCAGGGTCAAGGTCACTTCAAAATATGTATACAATCCAACTTTGAAGAGCTCCTGTGACCTTGACCTTGAAACAAGGTCAACCAAACTGGTATCAAAAGATAGGGCTTGCTTTGACCTATATACCACTTGTAGCTAAGGTCGCCATTCTCAATAACGTGGGAGAAAATTGGGAAAATGTGAAAAATGACTGTTTTTGAGACCACATTTATGGCTCCTGTGACCTTGACCTTGAAGCAAGGTCAAGTCACTATGTATGTTTTTTGAGGCCTTGTCATCATACACCATCATGCCACATTTGGTGTTGATAGACTTAATAGTCTCCGAGAAAAATCCAACGTTTAAGTTTTTTACGGACGCCCGGACGGACGGACGACACGGCTCAGTACATAGACTCACTTTTGCTTCGCATGTGAGTCAAAAAACCCCTCAGCCTGGCACTTGACACTAAATGCGTCAGTTTCAGGACCCCTACCTTGTAGGATTTGGGCCAGTGCCTTGCTGTACAGGGAGAGGGGCCGTGGGGGACATGCCCTGGCTGTCTTGTGAGGAGGAAGAAGGGGGCAGCTGCATGAATGGGTATTCGTCTTGTGGCATATCTTCACTCTCCTCCAGGGAGAGTGCCTGCCCAAGTAGTGACTGGAAGGCGGGGCTGTGAGGCTGGGCCAGGGACTGGGACCCTCTCCCCCCCAGGTTCTCAGAAAGCTGGCACATGGCCTCCACTGCAGCCTGCACTCCTGAAGCCTCCTCAGAGGCCACTGGCTCTGACTGCTGCCCTGTCCTGCCCTCTCCTTCTCCTGCAGGCAGACAAGGGACGGAACAATTTGAGTGGCTGATAGCTGGATGAGAGAAAAAGTATCTGGGAAGGATGCTCTGGTCACCAGTGACTCAACAAAGGAACTTGTTCCTTCACTGTTTCGACAAGTAGTTCAGAGAGTCAGAGAGAGTCAGAGAGAGAGAGAGAGAGAGAGAGAGAGAGAGAGAGAGAGAGACGAGAGAGACGAGAGAGAGAGAGAGAGAAAGAGACAGACAGACAGACAGACAGACAGACAGACAGACAGACAGACAGACAGACAGACAGACACAGTAAGACAGAAAGAGAAAAGGAAACGCCCAGAAACATGCAGACACTCATTTGTGTACAAACCACACAAGTGAGACTCACCACTTCGCCCAGGGGGATGGTCGGGCATAGAGGGAGGACTCATCTCTTCAACCACAGGGGTCGATGAGGCGTCAGGCATCATGGAGGAGGATGGAGCCATCTCAGACATGGGCAGCGGTGCCTGCAGGATCTGCAAGTCACAGCCACAGTCAGACTCCAGTCAGCAAATAACACCACATGGATGAAATATAGGCGATTCCTGGCAATTTCCATGCCAGCTGAAGTGCAACAATTCAATCTTGCACATACAGTATTTGGTGGAATGCTTGCTCCAAAAAGTAGATATGGAAATATATCTGGGGAAAAGGATGAATTTTATGTTTTCTGCACATGGGAAACCTACAAAACATAAATGCCAGTTGATACACCCCCCCACCCCACCCCCCATGTGTGGGTCTTACAGTGGAGCCAGTTGATACATCCCCCCACCCCACCCCCCATGTGTGGGTCTTACAGTGGAGCCAGTTGATACACCCCCCCACCCCACCCCCCATGTGTGGGTCTTACAGTGGAGCCAGTTGATACACCCCCCCACCCCACCCCCCATGTGTGGGTCTTACAGTGGAGCCAGTTGATACATCCCCCCCACCCCACCCCCCATGTGTGGGTCTTACAGTGGAGCCAGTTGATACATCCCCCCACCCCACGCCCCATGTGTGGGTCTTACAGTGGAGCCAGTTGATACATCCCCCCACCCCACCCCCCATGTGTGGGTCTTACAGTGGAGCCAGTTGATACATCCCCCCACCCCACCTCCCATGTGTGGGTCTTACAGTGGAGCCAGTTGATACATCCCCCCACCCCACCCCCCATGTGTGGGTCTTACAGTGGAGCCAGTTGATACATCCCCCCCACCCCACCCCCCATGTGTGGGTCTTACAGTGGAGCCAGTTGATACATTCCCCCCACCCCACCCCCCATGTGTGGGTCTTACAGTGGAGCCAGTTGATACATCCCCCCACCCCACCCCCCATGTGTGGGTCTTACAGTGGAGCCAGTTGATACATCCCCCCCACCCCACCCCCCATGTGTGGGTCTTACAGTGGAGCCAGTTGATACATCCCCCCCACCCCACCCCCCATGTGTGGGTCTTACAGTGGAGCCAGTTGATACATTCCCCCCACCCCACCCCCCATGTGTGGGTCTTACAGTGGAGCCAGTTGATACATCCCCCCACCCCACCCCACATGTGTGGGTCTTACAGTGGAGCCAGTTGATACATCCCCCCACCCCACCCCACATGTGTGGGTCTTACAGTGGAGCCAGGAGCATTTGGGCCCGGGGCAGGTGCAGGTGTCCCCTCCTTATTGGCAGAGTTCTGCTGCTGTTGCTCCTTCTTGGCTGCCTCCTCAGCTGCTGCCTTTCGCCTCTGCTCACGGCGCTCAGCAACCTCTGCATCCCGTGATTGAATCAACGTCTCTACGATTTCAGGCTTCATTGCTGCAGGAAAGAACAACAAAGGCAGCATGAGATACAGGCAGCGTTTTGAGCAGCACTGCTGCCCTGGTTTGCTACTTATGCCGTATGTTAGTCACAGGTTTCCTCAACTCGACATATGGGAACAAGTGTTACTGATACAATGGCAGTGTATATGACAAAGGTTCAAATTGTACCACAGTCCTGGAATGTTGATATTGAGTTCTAGCTATAGGGTTCCTTAACTCGCCACTGGGAAGCAATTACTTGGTCCAATGCTGCTGACTGCTTCTTGTAAGTGCCTTCCTAAACTTTCACTGAGACAAACCATGATACTCCCTGACCTCACCAAGGATACAGGTTTATTACATGCCAGGAAGCAGCTCTTGAGGTATGATCAACAATGCAGAAAGGAATATTAAGTAAACCAATGCAACCTGAATTTCATCACCTGACAAAGCATTGTAACCTCTCATAGCCCTCCATTTTCAACATCAGCTTTTTATGCTGGTGACTTCTTTCATTCCCTTTTAAGCCACATCGTTTCTTTCCTACTGTACTAGGTGGACTGCAGGCGATGTGTATATAAATGAACCATAACAAGGGTGGTAAATAAGAAGTTGCTTTAAAACAGGGCAAGTACAAATGCAAATTATCAGCCATACAATAAAAAACACAACTGAACTGTACAGAGTAAAATGTTGACCGAGCAGGGGTATTTACATTACTCAGTTTTTAGGCTCCTTAAAATTGTGATTCTTGAAAGAGTGAAATCAGCTCATGGTTATATGATGCAGGGACGAACATGGATGGATGGATGGATGGATGGATGGATGGATGGATGGATGGATGGTGTTTTACGGCCTATCAGCCTTTGAAGGCTATGTAAGGCCACTTAGCACGAAAATCACTAGAGAAGTTGAGTGAACGCAAATCATGTCACAGTGTCTCTTGTCATTCGCCTCTTACGTGGTGGGTCAATTCTTACCTCGAACCCACAGGGGTTGCAGGGACAAAGAGATCAAGAGGGGGTAGGTGGAAATGGGGTCAGAGGAGGAGCGGTGGTGTGTGTGTGGGTGTGTGTGTAAGAAAAAGAATGAGAGACTTGACAAGAATGATGTCAAATGGTTAACCCGTTCCATGCCCTTATGCCCAAGAGATTACGCCCTCCATAGTGCCCGAATGACAGATTATTCAGTCACCAAGATTCCGAAATTTGTAGATACCTGTGTTTAGCTTTTGATGAAGAAACAAACAGGAATGCTTACCCTAGGCAAACGCTAGGATATACTACAGTCTGATCGTAGCAGCAGAGAATATTTTGGCTGAGGGGAGCATCAAACTAAAGTCACCACACTTCAAGCAAGTGCGCAGTTATCATGCGCAGTTGTAAACAATGGCAGCGCCCACACTGTCTACAAGCAAAGGCGTGAAGCATGGTCAAGTATCGCCTGCTCGGTTAGCAGGGGCTGGTGAAGCAGAGGAGGAAGACTTAGAAAGCGATTTAGAGTCAACAGATTCATTTGATCAGGTCAGTGACGATGACAATCTCGAACTTTGCACTCGACCTGTGTTCGCGGAGGTTGGAGACTCGAGTGATGAATCCGAGATTTTGCAACCTGCAGTGGCATCGTCTGGCCCTTCTGCAACTTCTGACTCTGAAATAAGTTCAGACGATGAACCATCATCTCCCCGTGATTGAGGATCGCCTCATCCCTCCTCTCATCGGGCATCGACCTCTGCATCCTCTCGTCGAGCACCACGAAGGCGTGGTCAAACTCTTCCTGCACGTGGTCGAGGGACTCGTGCTCGCAGAGGACAGCATCGTGGGAGGATAGTGATCTGCAGTCCTCAGCCTAGACAATCCCCCTTTGAGGGAGATTTCCTTCCCCCAAATTGTGAGTCACCTTCAATTCCCCGATTTTCAGGATATGCCAGGATCAAAGTCAGCACCGCGAACTTTCAGCCTGTTGACTATTATCAGCTTTTCTTCACAGACAGTCTCATTCACCATCTAGTGTCTGAAACCAATCGGTATGGAGACCAAACCTTAGTTGCAGCAGAGCAGCATGGGTTTCAACGGCATTCCAGGCTTCTTGCCTGGAGAAATGAGAAAACCACGACAGACGAAATGAAGTGTTTCATCAGGTTGTGTTTGCTTATGGGCATTGTGCGCTTGCCCCCCTCGTACTCTATTGGTCGAAGATCGCCCTATACTCCTGCCCTATCTTCGCTGCCATCATGCCCATAAATAGGTTTCAACTGCTGCTGAGGATGCTCCACTGCAACGACAGTTCAAAGGAACCCTCACGAAAGGATCCCCAACGAGACAGGCTGTACAAGGTGAGACCCCTGGTGAATATGCTGTCTGCATCAATTCAGTCTGTGTACAAGCCTGGCAAGTATGTGGCTGTTGATGAATCTCTCCTCTTGTGGAATGGTGCTCTCGTCCTCAGGCAGTACATTTCTCTGAAGAAGGCAAAGTTTGGTGTGAAGATCTTTTGCCTGTGTGAAGACTCTGGGTACACATTCAGATTTCACACCTACACAGGGGCCCAGGATCCCAACTTCAACATCAACACTGCCATACCCAGAGATGCCCAAGCTCTGCCCTTGTCTGAGAAGATGGCGTACATGATGCAGCCTCTGCTGGACCAGGGATGTCACTTGTTCATGGACAACTGGTACTCTGGGCTCAAACTCTACAGATACCTGTATGGAAAAGGAACTGTCTGCTGTGGCACCATCCACCCCAACCAGCTAGTTAAGGCAGTGATTGATCTTGATGTCAGTGAGCAAGGAGAAATGAAGGCCCTGCGTTGTGGAAAACTGCTTGCTGTCGTGGTACTCCAGCAAGATTGTGTATTTGCTGTCTACCATGCATGATGAGAGCACCAAGCAAGTGACCCATCGGGGGAGATCCTCTGTCAACAAACCATCATGTGTCGTCGACTACAACCGTTGACAAGGCAGACCAAATGCTTGAGCCATACGATGCCACTAGAAAAACTTACAGGTGGTACAAGAAAGTCCTCATACACCTCCTGCAAGTTGCTCTCCTGAATTCTTTCATAGTGTACAAGAAGGATGGAGGAGACAAGGACTTCCTGTGGTTCCAGGGGCAAGTCATTTTTGACCTCATCACCTCTGGCTTCAGAGAGCCAGCAGCTGCAGCAGCTTCCACAGTCAGGAGTGAGGAGGTTGCTCATCTGACAGGGCGACATTTGCGACCCAAGTCACCTTCAGGGTACCAGGCCAAGCGTTGTCGGGTCTGCCACAAGAAGGGCATCCGCCGTGTCACCAAGGTTATGTGCCCTGACTGTACTGACCAGCCTGGCCTCTGTGCTGTTCCATGCTTCCGAATTTACCACACAGTAAAGAATTTCGGAACTGTCTAGTGGTGGATATTCCCTTGGCATGCAAAAGGACCTTATTGTACCAGGCTAGGTTGTGCCATGTCTGCCACTAGAAGGGAATCTCCTGCGTCTCCAAAAGCTTGTGGCCAGACTGTCCTGATTAGCTTGGACTCTACCCTGCTCCATGCTTCAAGACGAAATACTGGACTGCTCACTTGAACTGACTTTTCATTGAGATGCATGCATGACAAAATATTATAATTCTTTCCTTCACAGATCATAGTAATTACTGCAGTTGTTTCTTTTTGAATTTGCCTGGCATGATATTGATCATAGCAATCATGCATGACTTTGAAAAGTGTGTACTTGTGAATTCCTCATTTTCATCATTATGTAGACAGAATTGTTACAACCTGAAGGCTGAAGAGAAAGTATCCTACAAGCCTTTTTATTCTAGTGTTAATACAGTAGTACCTTCTTGCATTTGCTGGCATGATAGTAGCAATTTTACATGACTTTATCTACAGTAATTGCTGTAGGTGTTACAGTTTGTTTCTTTCTTCGTACTATTGATATAATATGTTCAAATACTTTTCAGTATTTAGTTTCAAAAATATTTTGTAAGAAAAAAGATTCTGAGACATTTGAGACAGTTTTACAATCTGAAAAGCAAATCGGTATTTTTTTTTTTTGGATGAGTATGCCATGAAGATTTACAAGAAATCATCATACATTTTTTTAAGGTATTGGTAAATTGTGTTTTATTCAAGCTTGATTTCAGAAATAAAGTCTCTAAAAATAATGGCATCGTGTTTGTTGTGTTTTCAAAGAAAAATGGGTTTTATGGGATTGTTATGCAGTGAAATTGAGATATGATTTTTCTCCTGAACTCAGTGTTGTTTTACGTAATTTTTCTGAAATTCCCTGGCACTGGCAGTTGCATAATATAATGACGAAGCTGGCATGGAAAGGGTTAAACAACTTATATTGACATAGGCTTAGTACATGGAAGTATGCTTTAGAGACAGGATAAAACCATACATTAACTCTTCCCTTACCAGGTTTATACAGAACACAACACAATTATTTTCTACAGAGAAACACACACCCGGTAGTGCTCTTTTGAGAGTGTATTGTGCCTCTAGAAGAAGATATTACATGCATCATGTGGCATATCATTTTGAAGGAAAATAAATGCCCTACAAGATTAAAACAAAAAAAAAAGTTTGTTGCCTTTAGCAAGACTGAGAAAGCATGCTTGAAATTACACACTTGTTTCAAAAACCAAGAAATAGGAGCATGCTGAATTTGAGCTTACCGAGCAATATCTTGGTAATGATCCCACTGATCCTTTCCAGAATTTCACCACACAATAATCATCCATTGTAAAATGTCCAGTCACAATTGAAAATAAATATCTTTAACAGTTTTCTAGCACCGACATACAGAAGAGGCGAACCGTCCATCACAATGACAGTCACTTCCACATCAGACTCTGAACTGGAATCTCGCTGCACAAATACACGTACTGACTAACTGAGGGGTTTACGAATTCTTCACCAGCATCGATTGTAGATTTATTCATCTCCACTATCGCTGTCCTCTTTCATGCATGAATCAATAATCAAGCGAGCAATTTGGCCGTATAACAACTACGCCACTGCGACGCAGAACTTCCGAGTTGTTCTTCAGACATCTCGATCAAATCCATCCCAATCAGTCCACGCTACACATTCATCTAACGTTGTGGGAGACCTCTCTACTGCTGTAAAACCAAATTGGGTCCGATAGGGAACACTATAAAGTGTGGATTATACAAAGAAATGAAGCAAAAAAGCTTTGGCGCAGAGCGATGCAGAACTTCCAGGATGTTCTCAGACATTTTAATCAAAACAATCACAATCGGCCCACAAAAGTCGCATTAAACCTCACGCTCTGCGATAGACGTTCATCTAACGTTGTGGGAGAGCTCTCTACTGCTCTAATACCACATTGGGTCTGATAGGGAACATTAGAAAGTGTGGATTATACAAAGAAACGAAGCGAAGTAGCTTTGGCGCAGTGTGCGGCGCATGGCAGGCAACTGAATGCGGTTTGGCGCACAGTGCGGCGAATGGGACGAGAAGAGTTAACAAGAACGGCAAAGCCCATACGACTCACATGCTAGACCTTGACCTTTACATGACCTTGACGTTTACATGACCTTGACCTTCAGGTGACCTTCAAGGTCAAACAACTAAACCTAGCAATGACATCATACACTAAGAAATGATTTACACATTTTTTCCTACCAAAAATACACGTGACCTTGACCTTGGGTCAAGGTCATCCAAGGTCATGCAACACAAAGCTGTTAATTCAAGACATAGGAAGCACAATGGTGCTTATTGGCACTTTCTACCATTAGATATGGTCACTTTTAGTGGTTCACTACCCCATTTTGGTCACATTTCATAAGGGTCAAAGTGACCATGACCTTGATGATATGTGACCAAATGTGTCTCATGATGAAAGTATAACATGTGTACAACAATGTTATGAAGTTTGGAAGAGTTATCTTCCATAGTTCAGGGTCAAGGTCACTTCAAAATATGTATACAATCCAACTTTGAAGAGTTCCTGTGACCTTGACCTTGAAGCAAGGTCAAGTCACTGTGTAAGTTTTTGTACGCCTTGTCATCCTACACTATCATGCCAAATTGGGTGTTGATAGACTTAATAGTCTTCGAGAAAAATCCAACGTTAAAGGTTTTTTTACGGATTAAGGGGGGACACGGCCTGCAGAATTTCATGAAAATTTTTCAGAAATTGAGTTTCGTGTTAAGCGCGGATTTGGAATCTACAACATCTCCGCTACACGTGTGTGCGATCGATTTTGCTGGCTTAGGTTTCAAAGTATTTTAAACCAATTTGTTTTGTAAGGTACCCACCGCTAGATTTAACAAGAAGGGCAAAGCCCATACGACTCACATGCTTGACCTTGACCTTTATATGACCTTGACCTTCAGGTGACCTTCAAGGTCAAGGTCAAACAACTAAACCTACCAATGACATCATACACGAAGAAATGCTTTACACATTTTCCCTACCAAAATACATGTGACCTTGACCCAAGGTCAAGGTCATCCAAGGTCGTGCAACACAAAGCTGTTAATTCAAGACATAGGAAGCACAATGGTGCTTATTGGCACTTTCTACCATGAGATATAGTCACTTTTAGTGGTTCACTACCCCATTTTGGTCACATTTCATAAGGGTCAAAGTGACCTTGACCTTGATGATATGTGACCAAATGTGTCTCATGATGAAAGTATAACATGTGCCCCACATAATTATTAAGTTTGAAACAGTTATCTTCCATAGTTCAGGGTCAAGGTCACTTCAAAATATGTATACAATCCAACTTTGAAGAGCTACTGTGACCTTGACCTTGAAGCAAGGTCAACCAAACTGGTATCAAAAGATAGGGCTTGCTTTGACCTATATACCACTTGTAGCTAAGGTCGCCATTCTCAATAACCTGGGAGAAAATTGGGAAAATGTGAAAAATGACTGTTTTTGAGACCACATTTATGGCTCCTGTGACCTTGACCTTGAAGCAAGGTCAAGTCACTATGTATATTTTTTGAGGCCTTGTCATCATACACCATCATGCCACATTTGGTGTTGATAGACTTAATAGTCTCCGAGAAAAATCCAACGTTTAAGTTTTTTACGGACGCCCGCCCGCCCGCCCGGACGGACGACACGGCTCAGTACATAGACTCACTTTTGCTTCGCATGTGAGTCAAAAAAAAGTACTAACCAGGAAGCCAAAATGCACAGATTTGAAAGCTTAGTTTCAGCATCTTCCTTCCAAAGAACGCCACATGTTTGGTATCGCATCGAAGCTTCATTTCCCGGCTTTACGTTGCAACTGTTTCCGGTACCGAAGAATAATTACCGAAGGCACACGAAGTACAAATCGGAAGCCAGTGCAAACCAATGGAAAGCTTCGAAATAACGGCCTGTCTCTCAGCTAGGCTCTGATTGGCCGCTTGTGTGCGTGATCACAGCGTGATCAGGCGGAAGTGGCTGGCGGAAACGGCCGAACCGTACTTCGACTGGCGGAAGTGGTAGGCGGAAACGGCCGAACCGTACTTCGGCTGTTTCCGGCCTGAACGTCGGCCGCCGAAGCAAACATCGGTTCTTTCCGAAGTGTGCTTACAGCGCGCGCTATCTCGATCGAGACAATTCCACGGAAGATGCAGAAATGGACGGAAAAAGCAAGCCCAGAAAAGAAATTAAGTCGTGTCAACAGCCTCTGGAGGTTGTGATACAACAGCGATCGCGTTCTCATCTACAGACACGGCACTGAACGAAGCTGTTATCACGGCGGAAGTTGCCGTGATTACGCGATTCTTACAGAAAACGGGAATGTTTTGCTACAGGTGATGCTTTTCACCTAATTATCCTGATATTTTGAATTAAGATAATAAGTTGAAAGTTTGCTACAATGATAACAAATAAACGACACATTCAATGAGTTATGTTATTAAAGTGTATCTGTTATGGTTCAGTTGTAGTTAACGTTTAATCTTTCTCAAACTTTAAAGTCAATTTTCTCATAATGTGGTTTTTATTTCTATGGTAGTGATTTTCTCCCCAAAAATAAAGTCACTTAGCATTGAGATAGCTTTCTGAAATTGTGTGTGTATATTTATGAATAAATATTGCATTCAATAAGACCAATCAGAAAGGTGTAGCTGAATTTGCTTAATTTTTGTAAAAATTTAATTATGTTATGCCCGGAGCACATTTTTTGGTTACTTGTTCTAAATTTCACTAAAATTATTTAGAAGTGTTAGTAATATACTTATTATATCTTATTGAATAATATAGACCTTCTTCTTTGTTTACAATCATTGTTGATCATAAAAAGGTTATTAATTAAAATTTCACGGAGGGGAGAAAATTGGTATGTTTATTTTTCAGTTATTTTGCTATAACACAAGAACAACTAAGTCTTCAGCAATAAAATTTTGTTTAAATATACCTTCCAGTGTGTTTGTATTCTGTATAAAATTTCATTAGTATAGCTTTCATATTTGCTGAGTTATGATTTATTTTCTATTAATCCGTTTTTGTACGCCATGTCCCCCCTTAAAGGACGCCCAGTCTGCCCGGACGGACGCCTGGACAGACGACACAGGTGTGAAAGTATAACATGTGTACTACAATGTTATGAAGTTTGGAAAAGTTATCTTTCTTGGTTCAGGGTCAAGGTCACTTCAAAATATGTATACAATCCAACTTTAAAAAGCTCATGTGACCTTGATCTTGAAGCAAGGTCAATCAAACTGGTATCAAAAGATAGGGATTACTTTGCCCTATAGACCATTTATAGGTCAGGTATCCAATCTCAAAAACTTCTGAGAAAATTGGGAAAATGGCTGTTTTTTAGACAACATTTATGGCCCCTGCGACCTTGACCTCGAAGCAAGGTCAAGTCACTATGTATGTTTTTTGAGGCCTTGTCATCATACACCATTATGCCAAATTGGGTGTTGATAGACTTAATAGTCTCCGAGAAAAATCCACGTTAAAGTTTTTGACGGACGCCCGGACGGACGACACGGGTGAGTACATAGACTCACTTTTGCTTCGCATGTGAGTCAAAAAAGACTTGGAGCAAACTGCAAGAGCAAGGTCTTTGTGTCTATCAAGGTAATAAGAATTACAGATCCACTCTTCAGGGCAAACTTGTAAGTGTGGAGAGAAACAGGGCCACGACAAGGGTAATAGTGCATCCTGGAACCACCCACCATTCATGCAGTCAAAGGTGCTGTCTCCATCCAGCACCTTGGCCTCCTCAGACCAGCGCATCAGGGTAGAGGGCACACAGTTCAGCACCCCAGATCCAGCACTGGCATTCTCTGGGAACGGGTCCTGCAAGGAGAATCCTCAGTTAACACAGTGAACAAGAGAGTGCGGGATTGTGCACTGGGCAAAAGCTGTGCCAACAACCCAACACATTTCAGAGGCCATGAATCTAAAGCTATAGGAAGAGAGTTTGCTTGCTGGAAAAGTGGTCATATGCAACAGATAATGACAGGATGTGAAGTAATTATGCTCAAACAATGGACAGGCTTAGAAAGTCATTCCTTAAATAGAAATGATTCTGATGATTTCATGAGATGTGTAAATAAAATCCTAAAATAATTTCACTGGTTTTTGGATGTGCAACAAATTCACACACACACACCACACACTCCTTTTGGACAGTAAATGGCAAAATAATTTCTGCTTTACTGGATTTGGATTCTTATGTTGTATTTCATTTTTGAAAAATCTTCATAATAACTATATTATACTACTCCACATTTGTTCTGCATTACTATGTAAATGCCATTGGCTTTAGTCAAACAAAAGTTAATTCTTTTCATTTGTTGGGAATCAAACAACACAATAGAATCATAAACAGCAACGATGTCAATAGTGTAAAGTTGGGAGGCACAAAACCAAGCCTACCCTCAAAATAATCAGCATGTGGCATGAAAAAAGTATGTCATTCAAAACTGTGTGAAGTCTACGTCAAATTACAAGATGAAATGTCAGAGATGTGTGTGACCCCCGCGCATCCAAATGAAAGCCTGACAGCGACTGCTTAGAACAAACGAGATCCTGGACCTTTGACAGCGGAATTCTGCCCCACTCCTCCTGAAGGGTCTGTCCAAGTTGATCCAGCATGCAGGGTTGGTTGACCCGTGCATAGATGGCTCTCCCTAACATGTCCCAAACATGTTCTATGGGATTTAAATCTTGATACCTGGCTGGCCACTCCATTAGCTTCATTAATTTGCCCTCAAGGTACTGGTCCACAGTGCGTGCTCTGATTGGGCAGACGTTGTCATCCATGAGAATGAACTCAGGACCGATGGCTGCAGCGTAAGGTCTCACGACTGGGTCAAGGCTCTCATCCCGGTACCCGATCGATGTCAAGGATCCATTCAAGAGCACTAGATCTTTCCTCACATGTTGATTTCAATACCCAATCATTACGGAGCTGTCTCCATAATGGTCATGCTGGGCCACATACATATTGTGGAATCGCTTATTCCTACACCTCCACACTCCCTGCTAGTGATCTGTCATATCTTGGCAACATGATGACTCGTCAGTAAACAAGACGGGCGTCCAGTCAGCGATGGTCCATGTGGTGTGCTGCTGTGCCCAAGTAAATCTCGCTTTTCTGCCCTGCTGGGTCAAGGGAATTTGGATTTGCAAGTGCTCTTGACCTCAAGCCACCTTCATGAAGTTTCCTCCTTGTGGTTTCAGTCAAAATTTAAGTCCTATTTGCACAGCCGAGGTGGTTTTGAAGCCGAGTAACGGTCTAGAGGGGATGTTAGCGACCTTGAATGATGAAAAATCTTTCTTCCCGCCAAGTGGTGAAACAAGTTTTTCCACCAGACTACCTTCTTGATATGGTACCTGTAGTTTGGTACTGGTTCCACATCCCTGAGACCACACTCTGGTTGACATTCAAGGCCTAAGTTGCTTGGTGCCAAGATGACCCAGTTTTCAAGTAGTCCGACATCTCTAGCCATCTATGTATTAGTGGAACGTCTTCAGCGTAGTTGTCGAGGCATGGTGTACCAACAAGCAAGACTAAAGTGATGCACGAACTTGCTTAACAATGTGGGGGCAACCATTAATTCTGCCAGTGTCAGTATCAAACCACCACTGATGCAAATCAAGCATATTACCTTTAAAAATCTCAACACAAGGTGATGCAGAGCAAATGTGGAGTAGTATATTCAAAACACTGATCAAAACAGTAATTATTTTACACTGTATTACAAGGCAATTATGAGTACAGTGGTGACAATATCAAACATTGCTGAAAAGTGAAGTGTCATACATCGGGGACAATCCTAAAGAAAACTTCATTTGTTACAAAGCAAACACGCCTCTTCCTATTTACTGAACTGTATGCACACAAGTAAATGATAACATAACAGAATATATGATAAATGAGAAGAGTCCCCTAGAATGTATAGCAGGAGTCAAGTAAAGCATCTTTATGTGCTTACTTATCAATAATATTATTTAAAAAACAAACTTCAAGGCCTCCAAGGAATTCAAAAGCTTACGTGTTCTTGTAAGGGCCAAGTCTGGAAAAATGTTTCATAGGATATTATTTGTTGAAGGTCACTTTTTGTCATGAAATTTATGTACATAAATATGCTTGCAACAAATTTCAAGGAAAAGCTGTTTATAGAAGCAGAATGGCAATGGGTATTGGTGGAACTGATTGAACATGAAAAACAAGTCAGCTATCCAGAAAGGCACCAGTCAAAGTTGCCTTGTGTCATCCCCCCATTCCCAACCCTCATCTGGCAGAGCCATTCTTTGCAAGGATCGAAGAATGCTGAGATCACATTGGCTGTGTGATGTTGAAACGAGTGGGTGGCATAGAGACTGAGGGCAGAGACCTTCATTAAATGGGGCTCATCATCTTCCCAAGACAATGCTACATATGAAAAGAGAGTGGCTGTTGAGGGAGTGGGGTTTATCATTAGGTTTTTTTAGGATAGAAAGAAGCACTTTATCCCCGAAACGCTCTGAGAGGAGTGGAGTTGGATTCTACACTGGAGGTGAGGAAACCAATTTCAACATTATAGATCTGCAGAACAATTTGAAACTTATGTCTGCAACAATAAATAAATTAAAAATTGTCCTCTTTCCCTTCCTATGGAAGGACTAGGCTGAAATACTAAGGCGAGTCTTTGGATTTATATTATATTGAATGTTAATTTATTTTGGTGCATGAGCCTTTCCCCCATTCAATGTTATTAGAAATTGCTAACAGGCTATGACCTACCTGGTTCAACTAAATACTACAGAGCTCAGTTTGCAAAGGTTTACATTTTATCTGCTCCCATTAGATCCGACATGCATTGCATGTACTGTTGGACGTGAGGAAATCAAGGATCTTGCGAGTAATAGGCTGGTGTCAACATTGCAGATGTAAAGGAAATTCAATGTTGACACATGTTGACACCAGCCTATTCTCTGCAAGACCCTTGCTGACCTGCCATCTGTGCAATGCAACTCTGAAATCCTACAGAGATAGAAAGTTTCTGCAGCCCCTCTAAAGCTCAACAGCTGCAGCTCAAGTACCAGCACTATATTTGCAGCATCTAGGAAATAATCTGCTCTGAGGACTAACTGCGGTCTACATTTCCATCTTTACCCAAGCACACAGACAAGCACAGCCAGTGTTGAAACTGTAACACAACTTTAACTGCAAACAGAACAGGAAGATGTGTTACCAATGGGTATCGAATGACACGGGGGGCCAGGGGGGGCACGGTTGGGACCTGACGACTCTGAGAAGTAGTAAGTCAAGTAGACATTCTGTAAGTCCTTTCAGTCATGCAATGGACAAAACTGTGTAACACAACAAGAACACAAATGAGCATGATTGAACAAACGACCACTAATTATCATGCTTCTAGTATTTTATTGTATAGTGTCCCATACCAACAATCTCTGCCCCTCACTGCCATTTCCACTGTGTAGTTCGCATCAGACATTTTCAAAAAACAGCGATGGGAGTTGGAGCAATGCATGCATATTCTAATCATTTCACCTAGTTTCTGATATTGCAAGCGCACTCAGGTTTTGGGATATGTGAGAAGAATTGTTAGCAAATTATCCATGTCATCACAGCCAAGTTATCCGACATTTGTCAAGATTGTGGGAAATGGATTGGTGTAGACCCAAAGTCGGGCTTTACCGATCATCTTCTGACCAATAAAGAGTAGTGTGCCAGTTACCTACTGACAGACTTACCTGGAACAACTCCTCAAAGAACTCGTCCTCTGGGCGGGAGATGATGCGGAGATCCTCATTGGCAAGGACCACACGGGTGGGGTTGCCTCCAGCCTGTGTGGTTAGGCTGGTCATCTGCAGGAAGTCGGCAGCCGAGGGTCCCAGCAGCCTGGCACCAAGAGACACATAGGGTTGAAGGCGAAATGGCAGGAAAATTTCTCACCATTATTTCCACTACAACCCTGTCTACAGAGGGGTTGACAGAGCAGAAAGGGCTGCTGGTCTTCTTACGGAGGCATACAATGATACAGTAGACTTTTTCATGCTTGCTTCAGTACAAATGGATGCCATAATCAAACAAGAAGGGCAAAGCCCATACGACTCACATGCTTGACCTTGACCTTTATATGACCTTGACCTTCAGGGTCAAGGTCAAACAACTAAACCTACCAATGACATCATACACTAAGAAATGCTTTACACATTTTCCCTACCAAAATACATGTGACCTTGACCCAAGGTCAAGGTCATCCAAGGTCGTGCAACACAAAGCTGTTAATTCAAGACATAGGAAGCACAATGGTGCTTATTGGCACTTTCTACCATGAGATATAGTCACTTTTAGTGGTTCACTACCCCATTTTGGTCACATTTCATAAGGGTCAAAGTGACCTTGACCTTGATGATATGTGAACAAATGTGTCTCATGATGAAAGTATAACATGTGCCCCACATAATTATTAAGTTTGAAACAGTTATCTTCCATAGTTCAGGGTCAAGGTCACTTCCTCGACGAGTTCAGCAACCTTCTCGATTCCATAGAAGTAGAGTGTGATGACTACGTTATTGTCGGCGATTTCAACATCCACTACGATGACGCCAACCACGCCTTGACAAAGGGCGCGCTGTCTTTGCTCCATGATCACGGCTTGCAGCAGAATGTGCCAGGAGCGACTCACAAATCAGGCCACACCCTTGACTGGGTTGTAGATAAGGTCGAAAAGAGCATAGTCCGCAAGTGCCATGTGCTAGACAAGGCGCTTTCTGACCATCACGTGGTTTACTTTGACCTCTCATTGAGCATCAACCGAGTGGCAAAAGCCGTTGTAAGGAGTAGAAACCTGAAAAGGATTGATCTTGTGACTCTGAAAGCCGACTTTGGCGCACTTGGCTTACAGTCTGCGATCCCAGTTGATGTGTCAGCGCATGTTGAACTCTTTGAGTCATCTTTGCGAAACATCCTGGACAAGCACGCCCCAGAGTTGACAAAACGTGTTTCTGTAAGACCGTTGTGCCCATGGTACAACGAGGAAGTCTACCTCGCCAAAGTAAACAAAAGAATAGCAGAGCGTCGCTGGCGGAAGTACAATCTAACTGTGCACAAGCAGTTGTATGTAGCAGAGAAAAATAAACTCAAAAAAGCCATACGTCATGCAAAAGCCAGTTACTTTCATCAGAAAATCCAAGAACGATCCGGGAATCCCAGGGCCATGTCTCACTTGCTGTCAGGTCTTTTAGGGAAGGCGAATGACTCCTTTGTGCAATCAGGACAGTCACATAATGAAAAGGCAAATGAGTTTGGTCTTTTGTTCAAAGAAAAAATTGACACAATTAAGAAATCAATCCCAATGAGCTCATCTGGCACCACATCTCAGCCACGTCCACACCATCATTTCTTGACTGAGTTGGAACTTTTCTCACCAGACCAACTACGAAAAATCATAGTCAAAATGAAACCAACCACATGCGAACTCGACCCAATCCCCACCAAATTGCTTCTCACTTGCCTTGATGTCCTTCTACCTGTAATAACGGACATCGTCAACCATTCCTTGAGACACGGACAGTTTCCCACGAGCCTCAAAAAGGCAGTGGTGAGACCCCTAATAACCTCGCCAACTATCGACCGGTTTCCAACCTGAGCTTTCTCTCCAAAGTTGTTGAGAAAGCAGTGTCTATTCGCCTCAGAGTTTTTAAGCTCGCACAATCTGCTTCCCAGGTTTCAGTCAGCATATAGGGCACACCACAGCACTGAAACTGCACTCTTGCGAGTCCTGAATGACTTACTCCATGCAGTCGATCGCGATGAGGTTGTCCTTGTAGTGCTACTCGACCTTTCAGCGGCTTTCGACACCATTGACCACGACACACTCATAGCCAGATTGAGGAGCTTTGGCATATCCAGGGTTCGTACAGGTTTTTAGATACAAAATTCCATGACTTTTCCATGACCTTCAACATAATTTTCCATGACCTAGCGTACTGTGATACATGACAATTTTAAAGAGAAAAGTGTATGGCGCACGTACAAACTCATGCACAATACACCCGTTGTAAAAAAAAATCTAATTCTTTTTATTATTTTTACAGCAGATTGATTCAAAAACTGACAAATGCAGAACATTTTCAAACAAGTACTCCTTAAAATGATGATACTTTTGTCCCAAATTGTCTGGTGCTTCAACGATTAACGCACGCTGAATGTGGTAATCGAGCACGCGTCTACACAACGCCATTGCGGTCCGATGTACACACAAACAGGTGGAAAATTTCCGCCTGTTTTCTCCTTTCAAGCGCACAATCCGGGCGCTAGACAAAAAGTAGATTCATCGTACATTAACATCGAATATAGCGTTGGAAGGGGGAAATCTTGTAGAATCCGAGGGTGTCTGTACGAAATTGATCGGAAAAGCGGGAGTGAGCAAATTTTAACAAAATGTCCGATGACGTTCGAACTTTCATCCATAACTCGTCTTTTGATTTTCACCGGAAGTTCAAACATACACCGAACGAAAGAGCAATCTTTCCTCTAATGAGTAGTAAAGTTTCAACTTGATCAAATGAGAAATTTCGACAGACGAGTGTTTAGAAGAGACCAACCCGAGTCGCGAAATGCAAATTCCGTCGAGCCACCGCGAGTCGGTAGTGGCGGAGGGTGTATTTTTTACGTAATCGGCTTGTATGTTCTCAGCGGAATAAGACGGATTAACACAAAACTACCCGACACATGTTCTTGAAACCTGCTTCATAAACAACTTTCATTCTTGTTTTTATTCACAATATTTTGTGGATTGTCCACAATTAGCCATGAAAGTGAAGTGGTATTGCCAAGTGCATTTTGGCTAGTACTGTAATAGCGCAAAGATTTGATACAAATTACCACGGAATCCTACCACTAGTAAAAAAAAATTAGACAACTCAGAAAGACTTTCATCTTTCATGTTACATTGGTATTTTGTGTTATTGATATGTGCGAATCCTAGAAAAAGTGGATTCTATCAAACCGACGGCCACTTCCGGTCTGATGAAATTTCTTAGAACATCGCGTGCGGCGTCTATTTAGCACTCGCTGAAGGTCCCGAGTTCTACAATATTTTTTCCAATATGTGCAAAATATTGCAATAAATATCTTCCTAAATGATTGTTGTAGCATAAACTGAAACAAAAACCCCAATAAACTAACCGATTTCAGCTGATTTGTCCGTCAAAATCGCATCTGCGCCGTCACGCTCTTACTCGCCATTGTGTGATTTTGACGGTCATGCTATTTACCGAAATGGCGCTAATGTCTTCAAAATGGCTTAGAAATGAGCATATATATCGTTATCCCCTTCTTGAATATGATATATTTAAGCTATTCTAATTAAACCAGAACTATATTTGACCAAATTACGTTAGAAACAGCAACAATTTGAAACAGACATGCGGTCGCCATTTCGATCCAGCGCCAAATGGTAAATAGCAAAATCGGACATGGATATCCAGCTGTTTCTTCTGAAGTTCAGCATTCAGGGACTCATCAAAGAGCAGCACCAGAGAATCAGAAGACCGGGCCTTTGCCTTGAGCATGTCTAAGAAATGTGGCCCCAGACCAAAAGTTGTCAAGAACCGGGTTTTGCTTTCACTCAAGGCAAACTTGGAGGCGATGACACTGTCGGGAAACATGCGACGGAACAGGTCGTTCATTCCTTTGGTACTGGAGAATGAGAAGTGGGAGATGACCATTTTCAAAGTCCACAAAATTTCTGCTTTCAGTGTGTCCTCTGTTGTCAAGAAAGTGTCAATCCCAGTAGATCTACTGCCACTGCCAGTGGGTGCAGGCCTAGTTTCGACCGGCGTAGCAGCGCCAGCTGGAACCACCACCTTTGAAGCACTCTATCTCAGCATTTTTTGCAGTTTGAACAAAATCTGATATTCGTGTTTGACGTTTGCTCTTTTCTTCTTGGTGTTTTTTAGCACGCGCCTGGTGCGCGACACCTTTCATGTGGCTTTTCAACGATGCCGCTCCCATGTTGGATACATCAAAGTCTTTTTCACAAAATCGGCACTTTGCCATCCCATCCACTCTCGCTCGCATGACCCATTCACGGTATTCAGGGTCTCCTGTCCAAGAGTCTTGAAAGCGACACTTTCCAGGCATGATGATAATCTGATTCTCAAAGAAACACTGCACCACAAACAAAACAAGCTCTTTTCACTCTGTCCTCGTTTGAACCAACTGACCGGACCGGCGTGGAAATGAAACGAGGTCACCTAGCCAAAGAACCAATCAGGAAGCAGAAGGCACACGAGCCTTCAGAATTAACCAATGGGATGCAAGGGCACGTTTTCCTGACGTGCTCTGCGTTTAAAATTAGATTGAGAGTATCGCGCGAAGCACAGCCTAGAAAACGTCTTTTTTTCTTTCTTTTTTTTTCTTTCTTAAATTCCATGACTTTCCATGACCTAAGTTGAAATTCCATGACTTTCCAGGCCTGGAAAATGAAAAATCAAATTCCATGACTTTCCAGGTTTTCCATGACCTGTACGAACCCTGCATATCATCCACCGCCCTAAACTGGTTCGCGAGCTACTTGACAGGGAGATCACAAAAGGTGAAGATAGGGGAGTCATCATCAAAAGACCTTTCTCTCACTTGTGGAGTACCCCAGGGATCAATCTTGGGACCTCTCCTGTATTCAATTTACACGCAACCCCTGAGCGAGCGCATCGACCAACACGGCATCCCTCACCATCTATTCGCCGACGACACTATGATCTACATGGCTTCCAAACCAGATCATGAAGCCTTTGCGGTGAACAAGTTCACAGTGCAAAACTGCTGTAGTGACATCAAGGAATGGATGTCGGCCAATCACCTCAAACTCAATGAAGACAAGACTGAAGTGATTCTCATTGGTAGGGAAAAAAGCAGGCAATTGATCAGAGAGACACATATTAACATAGCGGAGGCGAACATAGCATTTGCCACAAGTGCGAAATATCTCGGGGTCATGTTAGATCAAAACTTGTCACCAGACCCCCAAATTCGTAAAATCATCTCCTCAGGCTACATGCACCTACACCGCATTTGGAGTATCAGGGATTGTCTGACTGAAAAGACCGCAGCGGCCCTGGTGGTGACCCTTGTGCTGTCCCATCTTGATTACTGCAACAGTCTGCTGACTGCTGCAACCAACGGTCAATTGCAGAGACTTCAGCGTCTTCAGAATTCTGCAGCTAGGGTAGTGAAGCGACTGCCGAGGTGGGCTCGCATAACCCCTGTGCTCTGTGACCTTCATTGGCTTCCAGTTCGCCAACGGGTGGAATTTAAGACCCTCTCCATCGTGTTTAAGTGTGAATCTGGTGAAGCCCCAACCTACCTCGGAGAACTCCTTAGACCTCACAACCCCACAAGGAATCTCCGTTCCTCAAAAAGAAGACTCTTGATTGTCCCACAAACAAGGTTACGGAGCTTCGGTGACCGCTCCTTCAGCGTTGTTGGACCGAGACTCTGGAACCAACTTCCTGAGGGTCTGAGGGCTAGTCCAACCTTGGCCGCATTTAACCCTCTGGACGCCATTAATTTTTCACGGTTTTTACTCCCTGCAGCCAGTTATTTTCTGGGCGTGCCCAAAAACCGAGACCCCTCTTCTGTTTAAAAATATACAATTATTTTATTATTTGCTATAGAGGCAACATTTTTGGAGGAAAGATGGAAAATTGAATGCTCTCTCTGATAGACCCACTGAAATTTATGTCCATGCAATACAATATGATAAGAAAAAAAACTGAGACAACACAAATAAAAAACGTGTCGAGTGCCACTGACTTACTCGAGAATAAATTCCCGCATCGCTTCCTTTCTTCGCCCTCACTTGACCAACGTAGCGATTCATTTCGTCGACCATCAAGTCAACGACTTTATTAGTTGAAATAGAGATGAAAAGCATTCGATTTAGATACCTCATCGGGCACATGTTGAGGAGAGTCCATGCGCGAATTTAGAGCGAATTTAGAAGTTGCCGATCGAGGTAGACACGCTGCTGCGAGATTTCGATTGCACACGCTGGCCCAGAAATGGCTGAGCTCGATCCTGATGAAGAGCGAATCTTTGAAATATTGTTCGATTCTGACTCGGAAGAAGAATTCCATGGCTTTACAGAGGAAGATTTGGTCGAGTTTGCCACAGCAACCATGAGTGGTCATACGCAGACGGAATCTTGAACTGGGCTGGTTCAACTTCGATTTCGTCAGCAGTCACTCAGTCACTGTCAGTCTGTGGCAAACTCGAAGAAATCTTCCTCTGTGAAGCCATGGAATTCTTCTTCCAAGTCAGAATCGAACAATATTTCAAAGATTCGCTCTTCATCAGGATCGAGCTCAGCCATTTCTGGGCCAGCGTGCGCAGTCGAAATTGCGCAGCAGCGTGTCTACCTCGATTGGTAACTTCAAAATTCGGTCTAAATTCGCGCACTTGCAGTGAAAAAATATGGCGACTGTTATTATGAAAGCGAGGCTCTTCTGCGCAGTCTCCATGCGTAGAGAGCTCTCACAATCCCAAGATTCATAGCAAACGGCGCCAGATTCAAACATGCCTATCCGTCTGTCGACTGAAACCGCCGACGGCTGTGAGGGGAGGTAACAACGTCGGCGGTTATGACCGCCGACGGCACGCAGAGGGTTAAGACAGGCCTCAAAACTTTTTTATTTCATCTTGTCGCGCCATGAGCATGTTTTTGTGATAATGGCGCAGTAAAAATGAAAATACATACATACATACTTCAAAATATGTATACAATCCAACTTTGAAGAGCTCCTGTGACCTTGACCTTGAAGCAAGGTCAACCAAACTGGTATCAAAAGATAGGGCTTGCTTTGACCTATATACCACTTGTAGCTAAGGTCGCCATTCTCAATAACATGGGAGAAAATTGGGAAAATGTGAAAAATGACTGTTTTTGAGACCACATTTATGGCTCCTGTGACCTTGACCTTGAAGCAAGGTCAAGTCACTATGTATGTTTTTTGAGGCCTTGTCATCATACACCATCATGCCACATTTGGTGTTGATAGACTTAATAGTCTCCGAGAAAAATCCAACGTTAAAGTTTTTGACGCCCGGACGCCACGGCTGAGTACATAGACTCACTTTTGCTTCGCATGTGAGTCAAAAATCATGTCATGCTTGCTTGAGTATAAATGGATGCCATAACAAAATAGTCTGGGCCCGTATCCAGAACGGCAAGTTATTTTAACCCCGATTTATCTCTAAACTCAGACGATTCCAACTGTCTGTTCCGCTCTTCCTTGGCTGGAAACCAGTATATATAGCAAAGCGCAACCTAGGATCCTCTGACGAGCATACCTTATCTAACCGATCAAGATAACCTGGGGTTAGGGGATAAATCGAGTGTTAAAAAGATAAATCGCCATTCTGGATACGGGCCCAGGTTTTAAAAAATGATATCTTTTACGGTTAATTTGTTTTGCAATTGTAGTCTTTCTCAAACTTTAAAATAAAGTCAAATTTTTCAAAATGTGTTTTCCCCTTCATCTGCACATCGAGGGATTTCTGCTCTGCAGAAAGCCTCTCAAGCTCAGCATACATGCGCTTGGCCACATGGTTGATGCTTTCTTCCTTGATAATAGGGAATTCTTCCCCATATGGATTCAAGGCTTGCAGGCTTGCAAATGTCTTGCCGTCTCCATCTGACACCATGGTGGTGTAGCGGAATGGGATAGTGATCGGCTCCAGAGCAGCTTGGCTATCTCAGGATCCATGGCAGGAGATGATCCACCCCAAGATTTGTCACACACTGAGGCATGCATATCACGCCACAGTGCCAACTTCTCACCCTCTAACTTTTTTCCTGTGAGTTCACACTCAGCACAATATTTGATCAGGATGGCATAGTCAATGATCAGCCCTGTTTCCACCTCTATGATGCAACCCACCCCATAGTTGCTTGTGTAGCCACGCTTGTGCCATGATCCATCATATGACACAGCAATGTTCAGGACATCTTTGTCTTCATTGGAAGAGTCAGCAGTAACTTGGGTCTCTCTGACTGCCTGTTGAGCTTGCTCTAGGGTGGTCTGCAGAGTTCCTTTCATTACACTGCTTCTGATCACTTGAGAATGGTCTTGAAACGTTTTCTGGTGCAATCCACCTTGCACATTGAGAATGGAGCAAACTTTCTGCAACCCCTGAGCTCCCACAGCTACCTCTTTCATTGCAAGGACTGCTCGCCTATTCACCTCAAAAGGCATTCTGCTTCTGTTTGTCTCCTTGTCATCACTAATCTGCTTACTGCTGTGGACTTTGTTAGAGTAATGACAAGCGCTGCATGTCACTGCAGTCAGCACTGACAAGCCAACCGACTTCTCAAAGCTCACACTCAGTGATGCTTTTCTGCACATGGGACAAAGCAGAGGCTGAACAAGTTTATTGAGGCAAGAAAGCTGTGCAAGACAAAACACATTGTTGTTGCCCAAGTGGGGACTGTCGTTCAGTCAAGCAATTGACAGACTGCGAAGAGCCAGAGAAGTAGGACAGTTTTCTAGCTGACGTGCTCACTGATGAAGTCTGTGATGTCTGATGGGCATTTGAAGTTTAATGGGTGGCTGATGTCGAAGCCTGAGGAGCAGCTGATGTTGTAGTTGATGGTGTCGCACGAAATGTAGTGCTGGGTGTTGATGATCCAGAATCAGCTGCTGCAGATGAATCTACGTCATCTCATCGGTGTTTTCGGCTTGCAGTTGCAATGCTTTCTTTCGACCACGAGTTTCATTCGACCGCCGTCTGGAGCCTCTGAATGTATGTACAGTATGCCACCGCACCTTCGGCATGTTCACATTTACTATCCGACCTGATGAAAGCTTGAGAAGAGCAAAATACTCGAACTGACTGTACGGCACATGGAATAGACGCTCCCAGTCTGCCTAAGGCAGATTTTGACCATGAATTTCGTTCAGTCACATCCTGGAGCCGATGATTGTACTGCACGTAGGCGTGCTACCCCATCCTTGGCATATTCACATGTATTATTGATAAACTGACTGCTTGAAAAGAGCGATGAGTGCTAGAAAAGAGTGACAAGTTGACTGCAAGACGCGCGGAGCGAGCCGACGACAAGGCGCGAAATAGGCGGTCACGTGACCAAATCCAACCAATCGCAGATGGGGATTCTGTCAGAAAACCAAGACGAGGTTGATGATTGGTTAGACACGCCAGATGGGTGCCTCATGAATATTGATCAGCAAAGCTGCCTTTCTTCTATTTTTGGAACACAATCGCGTCAGCCTGGAAGGCGCGAGATCTCGCTTTCGAACGATATCTTACATGCTGCAAACAAATATGGCGGCGAGCGGGCAGCGTGCGGTGAAACACGGCAATTTTCCACAGAAAATTACACCCTTTTCAGCTGCAACGAAGTAAATTCTTGAAGGGTGTGTGTGCAAAAGTCTGTTTTCTAGTGGTTTTTATAAGTTTCTAAGCCATCTCAGGGGTCTCAATGTGAAAAGCAGTGTTCATATGAGCTGACTATACCAAAATCTCAAAGTAGTCAAAAATTGATATTTTAACTGTTTTGTCAACCCGCGGCTACCCTTAATAACTCAATCTGAAACAATAACAATTCCTTGTACAATTGTAGTGTATTTGTTGTTTTAGTGTGTGCATATTTTAATAACATAGCATTATTAGCTAAGCATTGAATTTTTTTTCTAATACTCGGTTTTTCTATGCCATGTAACCCCTTATTAAACATTCCATTCTTACAGGCAACAAGAGTAATCCATCATCTAGCTGAAATCCTCACCCATTACCCAGATGCTATTTTAAAGACTCAATTCCCAGTGTAGGCAATGAAAGCTTGAGCAAGTAGCTCCTGTATTTCCCTTGACCCAAGTACCTTCCAAAAGTTTTCCATTTCAGTACAAATATTCCAGACTTTTGGCAAGAAATGATGTCAGTTCCTTGTGCTGTACATGACAGAACCCACAAACCATAGGGCAAACTGTGGGACCCAAAATAAATCCCAACGAAAGCAAACATGGCCACAATCTAGTCCATGCCAAGTCATTGTACCTCCTCCCTTATCAGCACAATTTATTCTAGCTCACCCTTTGGACACAATAAAAAGATTTAATGATTAGTAAGCTTATCCACAAACCCTTTCTATGAGCTAAAGGAACAGAAGTCTGCCTCTGCCTACCTCTGCAGGATAACTGGGGTTTGTGGCGTGCGGCCTGTAGGCAGGTTGACATGCAGCGTGTGGGTGCTGGGGTTGAAGCGGTAGCCACGACGTGTACCACGGTGGACGCGAGACATCCCAGTCAGGGCTTGAGTCTCTGCCTGTCTGATGAGCAGAGGGTGGGAGGCAGACACGTTGCTGGGGGCAGGGGGCACCACAGGAACTGTTGGAGAGAAATGGCCAGAGTTGACAAGCTACCTGGGAGCAAGATTTCATGGCAAGGTGGGGAAACTTAGTACACCTTCAGATGTGGAGTCCTACAACAAAAAAGGCATGAATGGAGTGTGTGTGCCAAAGTCAGTGTTGAAGAGATACAGCACCAACACCCTGCAAGCTGGTTGATGTCATCCTAAGAGAACTATGTCTACAATATCAGACCACAAGACCCCATGCAACTTTAGGTGTACCTAAAAATGAGTCTGAAGAAAATAACTTGCCAAAAAGTGAAATCTTCTTACAATGGTTTGGTGTGTGCATATGTGACAACATGTTCAAACTGAGCTGTGCTGGATATTTGGGTCCCACAGTTTACTATTTTGCAACCATAAATCTAAGAGATGCATGTCTGCCTCCTACCTAAATGACCTGTAGGAAATGTCTTCATTCCTGATCAGTGATTGGAGAGTTGTGCAAACTGTGTTTGTGTCAACATCAATACTCCAGATACACCTCCAGGAGGTGTTAGGATTCACAATCCACCATGTGGAAGTGAGAAGAAGCAAACAGCAAAGTACCACAGCCAAACTCCACATATGTAAAACATCTAAACTTTTAGTTGATTACTGAATCAATTACTACGCAAGTGCCAAGCAGATACAGCTTCACATCTTTTCTTTTTGAAGGGCATCTATAACCCAAGGAACAATACAGCCTTTTGAGTTGTAAAGGAAATTCCTTTGAACTAAGTGCAGTCATGAAATGAAGTAATCCAAGGACTTTGTCAAGAACCTGCATGCTATCAGGGGTTGGGGCAACAGTTGAGAATGGAGACAAAGGGTCAGCTTTGGGGTCACAGGATTATAAAAAAATATTCACAGAAGCACTAGGTCCATGTTTCACATGCTCCATCAAACTAACTTCTGCTTTCCTTCTTACGTTATGGTCACAGTGGATAACAAAGATCTAATGGAATTCTTCTCTGTTGTTAAAAATAGTGGGTTAACACAACATTCTTTCTACTTTATCCCAGTGGGAACTAGAGGTTTGTGTCTGCAGCGTGAATGGGTCCAGGACTGGGGGATGGGAGGGGAGGGTGGGGGTGAAAAGCAAAGGAAGTGGAGGAACCTACATGCGCTGTCATTGCCGTTGTCCCCATCATGAACTGTCACGGGCATGGGAGCAAGCTGGTGGTAAGTGCGAATCTGAGTGGAGTGAGTGTTATCATTGAAAATTCTCTGGCTCCCACCTGCCAAGAAGAAAAATCAGTGTTATAGGGAGGCAAACAACACACAAAATGCATGTTTTTAATCATGATGACATGAGGTGAAATTTTCTGACACCAAGATAACTTTATTACCATGACAAGAGAATAGTCATCCCATGCCATAATGTATGATGGGACACGTAACTCACTGGAGTCGTATCGCAAGAAATTTTGCGATAGGCGTCCTCCCTCCAGTAGAATCACGAGATTGTTTGCGATGCGATAGCAAATTTCTTGCTCTGGTTCACCTGGTCTAAGGGAGATAAATCTTGTTTGCCTGTGTTACTGAACGAATGTGCAAGCAGATTTAGCTCCCTTTAGTCAATCTTTTACACCAATGATCAGAAATCCTAACTTTTGTGCGTATGGTGGACGTTGACAAAATGGTGAGAGAGCGACGAACGGAGACCCTGGAACTTGCGATTTCTGACGGCTCTGATGAGGAAGATGCTCCTGTACATTGTCTATCAGAAGAGTATGATGAAAGTGATGATAGCGATTGTGAAATCAAAGTCAATGATCATTGAATAGAAGGAACAATTTTTTTGCTGAGTCCGTCAGCAGGAAAACACTGAATCTTCAGAACAACAAACAGGTCACAATGGTTTAAAGGCGTTGAGGCTAAATATTGTGATTGTTCTCTGGAATAGTAAGTTTTTCATGATTGCAAGCTTCCATCTTCTTGTACTTGTCTATACTAAATGTTTATAAATATTTGCATTGGTTGGATATTGAAATTTAAAGTTTGTCATTTTCTGAGTGCTTGTATGCTTCCCATAACAGCTATTGCACTGGTTTTCCCCCCTACTTTTTCATTTTTGCGCATGTACATACTCAATTCTATGGTGCGTATTTCATTATTAGCACTTTTAGTCACTTACATCATTCTTTGCATGTAAAGAGTAAATAGAGAGTTTTCATTTGAGATATAATTTGTCTTGTTATCTTATGCCTTTGTATTTTTATTATATGTTTGAAAATGCATGAAAAACTTACGATTCCGGAGAACAATTACAATATTTAGCCACGACTCCAGTGAGTTAAGACTTTCTGCCTATCCTGAGTGAGCTCTTAAGCATTTTGTGCATGCAAGCAGTTCTGATTGTGTGTACCTGTCAAGTGATGTAGAAAACTTCATCTCTCTAAGGTACATCTTGCTCAGGATGCAGCTTGCTTAACATATGCTGCAGATTATGCCTCGCCAAATTTTTATCAAAGAAAGGAGGAGCCATGCGGGAGAAGTCTGCCAATTTCATTCTTATCTTCACTTTTTCAAGCAGCCTTTCACAGAAGCAACCTTGATTAGTTTTTCTCTTGAATGCAAAATGGATCGGTCACTGAGTCCACACATTTTCACATCCCTTCACTCCAGTGCCTACTACACCATCAGAAAATGTAACAGCCTTGTAATTCAACACCCAGGCATGAATTCCAATATGTTGGCCTTTGCTTCAGGTTTGAGTCGCCTTCCTACTGACACCCCTGAGCCACGCCAGCTACTATCCCAAGGCAGTGCTGTGAGCAAGACTAAAGTAGGTAGGCAAGCCCCTGGGGCTGGCAAGCAGAGAAGTGGCTTCGTACCTGATGAGGAAAGGATGGGCATCCACACAGGCATGGCACTCGACCCTAGAGGTGTGGAGTCAGATAAACCTTCAGTAACATCATCCAGAGTTAGGTAACTGGTAAGGTGGAAAGGACCTTGCAATATGTGCAGGCCCATGCAAACCATCAATGACGGTTCCTTCCTTACTCTTGCTCATGATGTGGTTCTTGTCTTTGGCAGATATAATCTTTATTGTTCAAGTCCAGTTACAGAACAGATGAACACCGAATTGATGGATTCATGGAAATGAGGGTAAGCCTCTGGACCATTAGTCTTATGGCACTTTTCATATTCTGGACTTGTTCTCAGAACTTCTACTTTGATTCCAAAATTTAGTTTTCTGGTTACTCGAATTCCCTTGACTGAAAAACAATATGACCTAGTTCAGACTCATACATTCATAGCTGACAAACCAATTAATCACACACACTATTGTGTTCTCAGCAACTAGTGTCTCTCTTTCCCTTACACTAGCTTTTGTGCATTCAATGTAATAAATTTGGTTGTGAAAAATAATCATAACTTAAAATCACAACTCTGGGTTTTAAAAATGACACCTCAAGCAAAATGATCCACAATTCAATCAAGTTAAATGCTTCTTTCAGAGACTGTCAAACTCCAGGGTCACATTTCTTTTTTCTTCAAATTTTTTGCACATGATATAAAATGTACGCATCAACCTTTGAAATCATGAGTTTCCGCAAGGAACTGCTTCCTATATATATATGTATTCCTTTTTTACCAATCTTTTCTCCTAAGTTTATTTAGAGATACTTTGCAGTTATTCTTGTGACAACAACCTGCTAACTCTTTTATCATATGCAGCATGTTTTTATTGAGTTGGTCATGATGACCAAACAGTCAGATGAAAATAGATTTGTGCTCCAAAGTTTATGACAATGCAGATCTCAGCCTGGCCAAGCAGACAAGGGGATGTGTACCTGTGGGGAAGATGTCCTCCATGTGGAACATGAACTCATCTTCCAAGTGGGGAGCCATGGCCGAGTCAAGGTCAGGAAAGTCATCGTCATCGGCTTCCATATCCGAGCCCTGTGATAAACATGCACACGTCATACGTCTCCACAGATGGAAAAAATACTATTTGAAAAAGCCAATACAGACAATATTTTGAACACTTAATATGTGATAGTCCAGTAAACCAAAAGACACCTTACATTAGGTTGCAGCAGGTCCCCGGAAAACTTACCAACAGTGTGAAAAATTTCCTTTTTTTTTTTGTTGCCATTTTCCCATGGTCATATCTCAGCTACTAGTTCAAAGATTTTTTTAAACCTTTGACCAAATAATAGAATGATCTTTTGATTGTAGTTGGATTTATTTAGATTGATTAAGTATTCATCTCACACCAATAAAAAAAGCAGACCATGCCAAAAGCCACCCGCAGTGGTTGGGGCAGCCATGCGCACATAAGGTTTCTGTTTACGATTGCACCCACATGTTGTTGCGGGCCTTGTGTGTGTAGGACATGTGCACTACACGTCTATATATTGTACCAAAATGACCAGGAGAGAACGATCTTTCCAATGGTGCAATTCTGAATTTGTTTTTAGTAAAACTATGCGTGTGGCTTCCATTTTTCTGCAAAGTATGATAGTTTTTCGACGATTCTGAAATAAATACGCAATATCTCGCATTCTAACTGACAGAAAAGTGAAGACGAATCTATTCTTGTTTGAATGAGATACTGGGTTAATGTATTCATGACGTGTCCACTTCACACCAGCCAATGAAATCGTGTACCCACTCGCGCAGTTTTCAATCACCCAGCACGCGAAAATTCCAACATGGCGTGCAAAGACGACGAGTGTGATCCTCGGACTTTCAGTGAAAGTTGTGGCGGAATCGGTAAGTCTGCTATTAGTGTGTTGCATTGCATGTTTAAACAATCGATTAAGAACACATCAGTTCTAGTATTTTTACAAAAATGTGAAATATTGTGTCAAAATAATTAGTTAAGCGAGTGCAGTGTTCGCAGTTTTTCGTCAAACCGGAA
This sequence comes from Theodoxus fluviatilis, assembly GCA_034096865.1. Lineage (NCBI taxonomy): Eukaryota > Metazoa > Mollusca > Gastropoda > Cycloneritida > Neritidae > Theodoxus > Theodoxus fluviatilis. The sequence goes on along the minus strand of JAWQFJ010003111.1, from coordinate 124,291 downwards.
GTGCCAACAAAGTTGGATAAAATCACATTTTTCATGAAATAACAAAGTTGTTAATGTAAAATACACATAAAACTGAAGACTAATCCTTTCTAGATATGCCTCATTTAATTTATGCTAGTAAATTATAGGATTACATTGATAAGTTACGATGTTGACTTGTCTTCTAATTAAAAGAATGAGCGTAAAATTGAATTTTTCTACAAAAGTTGATTTTTCAACGATTTTGAAGAAAATAACCACTGAAACACATCCTAACTACAAGAAAAATGAAGCCGAATCCGTACCCTTTCAAAAGAGGTATTAGGTTAATGTATTCATTACATATCCTCGGCAAGCGATCCGATCAAAATGAAGGGACCGTCCGCGATGTTCAAATCGGTCATCGCCAGTTCATTCACACAATGGCGAGCGAAGAGAGTGACGGCGCGGATGCAATTCTGACGGACAAATCAATTGGAATCAGTAAGTTTATTGGGGTTTTTGTTTTAAATAATAATAATAATAGATCACTTTTATACCGCGCAATACTCCCACACAGTGAGACTCAAAGCGCCTAAAAAAAATAGAAATAAAAAAAAGGCAATAAGAATGAAAATGAAAGTAATATACATCAAGGTAAGAGAAACAAAGATGAAAAGCAGATGATATAAAACAGCACAGCAACACAAACCAGACATTCAGACAACATTCATACAGACGAAAAAACAAAACAAAACAAACAGTTTATACAGATATGTACAATGCACTAACGGTTCTCAGGAAGCAGTCAGGCCCTAGGGGCACTACACTGAAAAAGCTTTACGGAAAAAATGGGTCTTGAGGTTAGATTTGAAGGAAGGAAGAGAAGTGATGCCACGGAGAGATGACGGCAGAGCATTCCAGACAGAAGGTGCTTGAAAGTGAAAGGATCTCTGGCCAAAGGATTTGGTGGTGGTTTTAGGTTTGCAGAGAAGTTTTTCAGAGCCTGAGCGGAGAGAGCGAGAGGGTTGGTAGATCTGAAGAAGAGATGAGAGATAGGGCGGCAGAGTTCCATCAAAGCAACGGAAGGCGAGAGTGGCGAGTGGCTAGAACAATCATTTAGGAAGATATTTATTGCAATATTTTGCACATATTGGGAAAAGTATTGTAGAAGTCGGAACTTTCAGCGAGTGCTAAATAGGCGCAATGTTTGAAGAAATTTTATCGGACCGGAAGTGGCCGTCGGTTCGATAAAAATCCACCTTTTCCAGGATTCGCACAGATTAATAACACAAATTACCAATTACCCCTCCCAGTCAGCGAACACATCAACCTACCCGACCACTCGCCCGCTGACATGCTCGTGAGCGTGCTGAGGGGTGGGTTGCACGACCTCCACCAACGTCGAGTGATGGAGCAGAGACTCATCATCAGGTTTGACACGCATTGCATTGGGCTCAACAGGGACACGGGCTTCATGACTCACTACCGTTGAGCCCGGCCTGTCCTGTGGCATGGATTCCCCGTGCTCTCGGCTGTTGGGACGGTCCTTCTACGGGGGTGAGCACCTGTCCACTCCTGCTTTTCTCGGGGGACTTGCGTTGACAAGCCTCCGCCAGTCCTGTTTGTCCCCTATTTAAACCCTACGCCTGCCAGTCCCTTACCACTTGGCCTGAAGAAGGAGTATCCCCTCCGAAAGCTCGCCTACGACTGCTCTAGAAGCCTACGACTGCTCTAGAAACGGCCCTCTTCAGGGCCAACTTTTCTCATGAGAGAATACAATCTGGTCAGACTCCGGTCACTTTTTTCTGTTTTCTTTTTTCCCAGGTTAGCCTTTTATAGTCTGACACCGGCTCCTCACCTCTACACAAATTACCAATGTAAGATTAAAGTCTTTCTGAGTTGTCTTATTTGTGTTTTTAAAACTAGTGGTAGGATTCCGTGGTAATTTGTATCAAATCAACAGTGCTCAGCGAGACTTCTCCGCACCTGAGAGTAACAGGACCATCTTTGACACTAGTGAACAGGCTACTGCAGTTCATCGGGGGCAGGTGATCAAAAGACTGCCACCTCTTCCTGACCCTGAAGGTCCTCCTGCAAAGCGCCCTCGACAGCGAAGGAGAAGAGGATGAAGAAGAAATGGGAGACGAACAAGATGTGAGAGAGGTGGAGACACACTTTGACAGAGCATTCCAGTTTCAACGTGTAGGGGAGATCGTTGCGGTCTACTACGAAGACACCTACTACATCGATGAAGTGAGTGAACTGAGAGATGAGGGGGAAGCAGATGTCAAGTTCATGGAGAGGACAAAGGACAGTGACATCTTTAGATGGCCAGTAAAGGAGGACCGTTGCTCCATTGCTGCGGATGTAGTTTTTGTTGGAAATGTCGCCCTGGCCCCATCGTCATCTTCAGGGCGTGCATTCATCGTTGAACCACCAGACAATTTGGGACAAAAGTATCATCATTGTAAGAAGTACTTGTTTGAAAATTTGCTGTAAATTGAAATGACAGTCTGTGCTTGCTTGCTAACTTTTTTTTCTTTTTTTTTTTTGGGGGGGTGCCCTTGCTCGGTGCTGAAGCCTGAAGGGGTTCCTTTCAGAACAATTGTCCTTTTCAGTGTCCATAAGAGCAAACCATGTTATTTTTTTATTTGCTTTCAAATTTGAGGTAAATCCATCAATTGGTTCAAAAGTTATGACAGTTGTGTGTGTGCAGACGGAAACATCCAACTTTTCTAATGTAGGAATGTAGATAAATGCACAATGTGCAATGTCTCAAAATTTGGTAAATATACTGTATATAGTTTAATAGTTATGAAGCTTTACATATATGTACATGGCAGAACGTCCGGACGCCGGTCAAATTGATGTTTTTCCTGACTTGCAATAATCTCATGAAAAAATGGGCTTGTTCTATGCATGTTTGTTTGTAAGATCTGGAAGTTCCAGACAGCTGCTTTAAATAAATTCAATTCTGTGATAGCCTAAACTTTCAAATATTGGAAGAATACTTACTTCATCATCTTCCTCTCCATCATCATCTTCATCATCCTGTTCTTCATCCACCTCATTGTCCCTATCATCATTGTCTTCATCGTCATCATCATCATCATCATCATCAGCATCAGAGTCACTTTCAGGGGAAGCCTCCTCTCCTCCCACTCCACCTGGACACAATGACAGTGTGACAGTGAAATGCATTGATAATGAAAATAGTGATACATATGAAATTCAATAACACAGTCATCATCTTGGTTTGACATATCTTACTACTCTGTCAAGGAAAACAAAATCTGTCTTATTTCAGTAACAACATGAAATGAAATACAGTAATGGGTGTTATTAATACTAATGCAGCAAAATAAATACTCATACATTACATACACACACACACCCCAATTGGGGGGGGGGGGGGAAGGGGGAAATCATCAACAATCAACCACCACTCTGGTAGCTGCAGTTGCAAGTGGGCATATTAGAAATTACTAAAAACTTCATAAGGATTTATTTATTTAAAAAAATACAATGACTTGGATGTGGTCCTGGACTATTAATGAGTGTTTCTGGTGTATGTTTGGCGGTACTGAGTTGGATATTTGAGGGGTATTTGCAAAGTAAAAAATGGAGGTCTCATCTTTGAAACTTTAAAGCAAAGCATATGGTAATAGATCATCATGCCAGAGTAACATAAAATTTAATGCGTTGCATATTTTGCCAACTACTGAGCTTCCAAGGAGATACAAACTTGACATACAGCTACAATTGCAAATATTATGCCTGCTGACAGCACACCCCCAAAAAGGAAAAAGGGTGAAAAACAAAACCCAACAGAAAACCAAACCAAATAAAGCAAAAGCATCACAAAAAAGGAGGGAGAGAGAGAGAGAGAGAGAGAGAGGGGGGGGGGGGGGAGGGGGGGGGGGGGGGAGAGAGAGAGAGAGAGAGAAAAGAAGGGGGCACAAGTGGGTGCAAAGCAATTACAACAGAACAATGCTTTCACCAATGCACACTATGCCTACATCAATTTTCCCTCTCCCAATCTCATCATGACCCCCTTCCTGGGGCCATAAATCTCTCCTACCCCCTTCAAGGCTATCGTCTGGTGGTTAAGGCATCGACCTTGAAGTTGTTACATGGCAAGGAAACAAACGTTCAATACCATACTGATTCTGGAGTAGCATCCCTGAACAAGGATCCTCATATCCAATATCACCCCTTTGCTGCCATTCCTTTCAGCACATGGCTGTTGTCAGCTATGCACCAACTGTTCCCATTAATGTTATGATATCCCTCCTCAGACTCTTAGTCCTGAATTCATCACCAAGTGATGACCACAGGGCAGAGCTAACTGCCGTGCCTGACCTGGTTGCTAGATCTAAGGGATTCAAGTAGAAAACTAGGAAGCTGGCCCGCTTCTTTGTTGGGTGTCAAAGGGTGGTAGAGGAATATCAGGTAGGGTGGAGTGGAGCACTATAGGACCTCCTATTACCTCTCCCTTCACCAGGAGTAAAACTGGGTACCATGCTGCAACCAGGGGCAAAAGTCTCCAAAGTCATGTTCTCAACCATTTGAAGAGAAAGACCACTGTCTACTGTTCTCTCCTCCTCCTAATGCAAAAACTATGGTTCTTGCAGATCACTCACCCCCAGTGGGATGGCCATCTCCATCACCTTCGTCCTCCAGGTCAGAGATTTCCTGGCTTATCATCTGGGAGTCATGGTGGTCCATGTCTTCCCCCTCCACTTCCACGTCGATGATCACCTCTTGACTTTCATCCTCCCCGTGGTGGGCATGGGGGGCATCCTCTAAAAACCACACATTCACTGGCATGACATCTCTACCACTGCCCTTCAAATGATCAAATCGGGACAGTTTCATTCTTCAGTCCTAACCTCCTTAACACAAATGCAAGTACATGTCTGCATGTGCACGTACACAAGCATGCACATAAACACATTGGTGTACAGAACTCCTTAGTATGAAAACTGGCCCAAGCCAAGGATATCTTGTGTTCATTACACCACTGGTGCAATTCATCAATGAAATGTCCAGATCTGAAACCTGAGATCTGAAATCTCACCACACAAAGTTGGCTCCGTAAAAGAGAAAACGTCTTTTCAACATCAAAGTGATCATGTCCATGTACCTGGGTGTTCTACACAACAGAACCACAAAAGATCCTGCTGCTTCTTTTCCCAGCATTGATTTTCCCTTCGTTAGGCAATGGCAAACATTACAGTTGGCCTTCAATGAACATAAGGAAGGGTTTTGATTAAACTTTCAGCTTCAGTACTGTTAGCATACATGTGCATATGCACTTGCACACGTGCATGTATGCACTCTCCCTTACTCAAGCACATCTATCTATGCACACCCACCTGTCACCATGGCCATGTCACCCAACAGCTGATCGTCAGCATCGCGGTCTCTGTTCAGCAGTTGGTCCAGAACCTCATCCTGCAACAGCCACAGATGCACCTTCATGGAATAGGGAGTCCTGCATCAGTATGACTGCATACAGGGAATATAATACATTTGTCAAAGTGGGAGTCCTGCATCAGTATGACTGCATACAGGGAATATAATACATTTGTCAAAGTGGGAGTCCTGCATCAGTATGACTGCATACAGGGAATATAATACATTTGTCAAAGTGGGAGTCCTGCATCAGTATAACTGCATACAGGGAATATAATACATTTGTCAAAGTGGGAGTCCTGCATCAGTATGACTGCATACAGGGAATATAATACATTTGTCAAAGTGGGAGTCCTGCATCAGTATGACTGCATACAGGGAATATAATACATTTGTCAAAGTGGGAGTCCTGCATCAGTATGACTGCATACAGGGAATATAATAAATTTGTCAAAGTGGGAGTCCTACATCAGTATGACTGCATACAGGGAATATAATAAATTTGTCAAACTCAAAGTGGGAGTCCTGCATCAGTATGACTGCATACAGGGAATATAATAAATTTGTCAAAGTGGGGTGTGGAGGCTTCATAGCACACTCAACAACCCGCTTTCTGGTGCAGTTGGGTTGCAAGCCCTCACGCTCCAAAAGGGTCATTGCGCAACTCCAGCAAACAGCCAAGGCAGCGTCCTTGGGTTCTGGCACAAGATCCAATGCCCTAGGGGGCCTTAAGTTTTGCCCCAAATCGATACCTCCCGGTAGTGTTTGCTGCTTGGGGCCACCCATGTCCGGGCTATTAGAGTAGGCTCCGAAAGCTCCATGGACATGGGTTCCAGCTGAGGAGGGGGTATCATGCGGCGGCTGCCGTTAGTGTGTTTAGTGAAGAGATTACAATCAAAACAGTCATAGTGAATCTTTACTGAAATTCTTTTGGCACAGAAGATCAAGGTGTAACCACAGTAATTTTGTGTTGGGCTTCTCAGGCAGGATTCATCATCAAAATGATCAGATATGCGCTTGACTTTTTATTCATCATCGAAGCCAAAAAGATTTCAAGCAAAATCCTTTGGAAGTAGCCAAGAGGTAGTGCAAGGGGAAAAAGCAAACCATGACAGACTTCAAATACAGTCTGGAGGCAAAAGAAAGAATGAATAAATGACTGACTGACTGGAGTTTTACTGCCTTTGTAGGCTATGAATGGCCAAAGATCATAAAACGCACAAGAGCTTGATAGAGTAAGAGAAAGCCAAGTCGTAATTTCCTCAGTCATTTTCCTTTTATGAATCCATTACATAGGGAGATGCAGTAAGTCTATTTTTTACCCCCAACCCACAGAAGATGATGACAGCAAGAGAAGTCGAAGTCTAAAAAAATGGAAGGAAGAAGGAAGAAAAGACATAGCCAAGATATAGAGGATGCAATGAGGGAAGGGAGATAAATTCTCCAGATCAAGCTACCGCAAGGTTGGAGGGCTCCACTGCATCGTGCTGGTCTGACACCTCAAGGTCCTCTTGAGCAGCAGGGTTGTCGGTGACATCCTCTATGGTGACACTGGCATCCCCCAGGTCTCCATCCAGAGCGCCCTGCTCCTCCTCCAGAGACTCTGACACGACACCAATAAGAGGCTTCAAACACTGATCACAGGGCATCTTTGGTGCACGGTAGCTGTAGGAAGATCACTCCACAGGTAAGTGACAAGTATGGAAATCTTCCCATCAACTCCCAGCACTGAGAATCAACTCCCAATTTGTATGGAAATAGTGCAGACCATCTTATTTCAAGCAATAATGCAAACTGAAGGTTGAAGAATTCTATCCCAAAATGATAAAAATCATTCAACACCTATCTGAACCCATCATTTTGTACTGGTATCCCAAAATGAAAAATTCGCTTAAGGCAAGACACTACTAGGAAGCATGAAATTTTTAAATATGCTTATTGAAATTTTTTTGTTTCATTGGCATGAAAGAACTCATAACAGTTAATCAAAACATCAAAGTTTGACAGTAATTAGAATTATGGGTAATCCAAAATGGCCGCCTAACATGCAAAAATATGCAAATTTCTGTATCTTTTTAAATTTCTATAACTTCTTAACTACTTGATATTTCTTGAAAATTCTTTTTGCATTAAAATTGTACACTCTTTATCTTTAAATGTACAGAAGATTATGTTTGTAATGCAAAAAGTAAAAAAATTGTACTTATTGCTTCCACATCAATATCCGAATTGCAGATAAAGTAGGTTCAACATCAAAGAAAAAAAATCATATCTGGCCAAATAATCAGTTTACAGCAAAAAGTGTCTGTATGTTCATAAATTATTATACATGTAACATACCTGCAAAATTACAAGTCATCATCATCATCCTGTGATGAGTTTTAGTAATTAATTGATTTGAACTCTATGAAAAAAACACATTTTGAGAAAATGGCAAAAACAACTTTTAGTCATGCATAAGTCCTTCTAAAACTATCCATCATGGCTAAAACTTGTTTCATTTATTCATACATTCATCCAGCAGGACTACACATGCTAAAAAAATGAAACTGAACTTACAGTTTCCAGTTTTTAGTGTTTTTGTGCAGTGAGTACAAAAAAATGCAGGGATGGAAAAGTTCATGCTCAAGAGGAAAGGATCAGCCCTACTACTACACAGGAAATGCCAAGGTCAATAAAGGCAACTTCAGAGACACATGCTGTGAATGAGTCAACAACAAGTCAGTTTGCCATTCCAGCACCATAGGTTTCCCCTTCTTCTTCCTCCTGAAGCCTCCTCTTCTGATGCCTTGAGTTGAAGGCATGAAGCCACATACTGACATAGTGTAGGCGCTGTTGCTATGCCTGAACAGAGGCTGCCACATTAGCTTTCTTCATTCTTCTGGCATCACAGGCTCCACATTTCAAGCAAAGTTTTCTGGCTAAGCCATTGTCTTCATCGTATAGTATGCTGAAGGTGAGACCAGACCGAAAACAGTTCGGGCAAAGAACATCGTTCATTAGTTCACTCAGCTGATCTAAGTGCACGTTGACCCACTTATGATCGGTTTCAATCGGCTGCTTCGCTTCTGCCTGCATCATCTGTATCTTCCTCCTTGATGCCGATGTGTTTGAAGTTTCTTCCGGAATCGAGGCAGTTGAGATGGAGGGACGAGGAGGCAGCGATCGCGATGGCACTGTCAACGCAGGCGTTGACGAAGTAGAACTAGACTTTCGACCTTGACCGCGAAGTATTTTCGAGGTGCGTGCAGCCGAAAGCTGCTCTCTTCGCCCACTATTTTTCGGTCGCGGCATAATGTTGAGTTTATTCACTCATGGGCATTCTCTGATTGTTTGATTGAAGTCGAATTTATTCGATTTGGTGCAAAACATAAACTAACTGAGAGAATTAGCGTTGAAGCGGCAGCCATGTTTACGATGCATTGTGGGCCAGGGAATCCTCGCTTTGGAGTCTCTGATTGGTTGAAACAAGTGGAATTCCCTCTCTAAGCTCAATGATTGGCTAGTGAGTTTGCAAACAACCCTGTGTACGCTGTTTGAAATCATCAACTAAAAATAGACCACTATAGTTGGCGGAGTGATTTCCCTTGCTGTGCTCGATCGAAAAGACGAGCTTTCCAACGGTACCGGGCGTGAACCTCTTCGTAGAATAGATCGAAAGTTACAATTTTTCCAAAAGTCATAAAATACGATGCATCAATGACGTTTTTAACGTTTTTTACGAGGAGTGATGTTTTTAAAAGCCATTTTATTCAACTAATTATCGAATGACAGGTCGAAAAAAACACGTGGGGGCATTTGCAAGTGTTTGAACTACTCAAAACTGATGTTATCTCAAAAACGTCCAGATATGAAATTTTCCCAACTTTTCGACCCGTGTCTTGCCTTAACAATAATCTGAGTCTACATTCTGTACTGCTGTGCAGCAATTAGCAAATCTTCTGCACTGTTAGAAACAAAACCTTTTCTTCGTTCTCTTCAATTTCTGTCACAGATGAAGAACAAAGTATGTACCCCTTTCATCAGCAAAGCATAATGGTTTTTCCTACAGGTGAGAAACGGATCAGTGTTTAATTAAGGATATACTTTCTGGTTTAACTGACTTGACAGTTCAGACCCTTTGCACCTACGGCTTTCCAGCATCTACCACAGATCTTTTGGTGCAGCATCTGTATATATAAGTGACTAGCTGTCTGTCTGTCTGTCTGTCTGTCTGTCTGTCTGTCTGTCTGTGTGTGTGTGTGTGTCTGTGTGACACTTATACGTTTCCACAGTTTTATTCCCATCGACTTGAAACTCGGTATGGGGTTAGGTGTGGGCCAGGGTCGGGTCAATGTGGGGTTAAAAAAATGGTGTTGCCATGGTAACCGGAAGTGGGCACAAACAAGATGGCTGCCAAAAACTCTAAGTGCTCCGATTTGACCGAAATTTGGTGTGTGGGTAGGTACAGTCCAATGATGAAGATTGAAAAAAATTTTGGTTGCCATGGTTACGTGACGATAAAAATAAAATGGCTGCTGAAGAATTTGGACGACTGTGTCGAAGGCGGCGAAGCCGCCTGAGACACAGGAGTTCCCATCGACTTAAAACTTGGTATGGGGTTAGGTGTGGGCCGGGGTCAGGTCATGGTGCCATTAAAAATGGTGTCGCCATGGTAACCGGAAGTGGGCACAAACAAGATGGCTGCCAAAAACTCAAAGTGCTCCGATTTGACCGAAATTTGGTGTGTGGGTAGGTATAGTCCAATGATGAAGATCTGTGACAAAATTTTTGGTTACCATGGTTACATGACGAGAAAAAAAATGGCGACTGAAGAAATTGGACGACTGTGTCGAAGGCGGCAAAGCCGCCTGAGACACAGGAGTTCCCATCGACTTAAAACTTGGTATGGGGTTAGGTGTGGGCCGGGGTCAGGTCATGGTGGGATTAAAAAATGGTGTTGCCATGGTAACCGGAAGTGGGCACAAACAAGATGGCCGCCGAAAACTCAAAGATTTGACCGAAATTTGGTGTGTGGGTAGGTAAAGTCAAATGATGAAGATCGGTGAACACATTTTTTTGGTTATAATGGTTACGTAATGAGAAAAACAAAATGGCGGCTGAAGAATTTGGCTTTGTATATGGATTTGGCGCTTTGCACAGTGCCTAGGCGCGAAGCGGCTAGTCTGTATATATATTTTCGCTTTCTGTGTGTCTGTCTGTCTGTCTGTCTGTCTGTGTGTGTGTGTGACACTTATACGTTTCCACAGTTTTATTCCCATCGACTTGAAACTTGGTATGGGGTTAGGTGTGGACCGGGGTCAGGTCAACGTGGGGTTAAAAATATGGTGTCGCCATGGCAACCGGAAGTGGTCACAAACAAGATGGCGGCCGAAAACTCAAAATGCTCCGATTTGACTGAATTTTGGTGTGTAGGTAGGTACAGTCGAATGACGGAGATCTGTGAAAAGATTTGTTGGTTGTCATGGTTACGTGACGAGAAAAACAAGATGGCGGCTGAAGAATTTGGACGACTGTGTCGAAGGCGGCGAAGCCACCTGAGACACAGGAGTTCCCATCGACTTAAAACTTGGTATGGGGTTATTTGTGGGCCGGGGTCAGGTCAACGTGGGGTTAAAAAAATGGTATTGCCATGGTAACCGGAAGTGGGCACAAACAAGATGGCCGCCCAAAACTCAAAGTGCTCTGATTTGACCGAAATTTGGTGTGTGCAGACCTGCCAACCCACCATCATGCCAAAGAGTAGCATCCAGAGCTATTTGGAGTAGCATTGAAGGAATAGGCGTAGCGGGGGTGGGGGGTTGGGAGAGATAAAGCTGTGAGGTTGGCGCGATAAGCTGACCCGGTGGCGGGAAGAGATAAGGCTGTGAAGGCGGCGCGATAAGCTGCACTGGCGGCGTGAAAGCGGGGGGGGGGGGGGGGGGGGGGGGATTCTCCATCGGGGTCAAAAGTTCAAGCACGCAGAAAAAGCGTAGTTTTTATGGACAAGCGTAGCAGCGTAGCAAGCATGTCGAAAGCGTAGTATGCTACGCCTAAAGCGTAGCATTTGGCAGGTCTGTGTGTGGGTAGGTAAAGTCAAATGATGAAGATCTGGGAACAAATGTTTTGGTTATCATGGTTACGTAATGAGAAAACCAAACTGGCGGCTGAAGAATTTGTCTTTGTATATGGCTTTGGCGCTTTGCACAGTGCCTGGCCGCGAAGCGGCTAGTCTCTATATTTGAGAAAGTTGTTTGTGTGTGTGACACTTATACGTTTTCACAGTTTTATTCCCATCGACTTAAAACTTGGTATGGGGTTAGGTGTGGGCCGGGGTCAGGTCATGGTGGGGTTTAAAAAATGGTGTTGCCATGGTAACCGGAAGTAGGCACAAACAAGATGGCTGCCAAAAACTCAAAGTGCTCCGATTTGACCGAAATTTGGTGTGTGGGTAGGTAAAGTCAAATGATGAAGATCTGTTAACAAATTTTGAAGCCTAATAAATAGGTAAACAATGGACGACTGTGTCGAAGGCAGCGAAGCCGCCCGAGACACGAGTATATAGGTGAGTAAGATGAGTAAATGGGCGCGAAGCCTAGCCGCAAAGCGGCTAGTACATGTATATCCCAGCACTGCTCTTCACTTACCCACTGCCTGGCCAAGGGGGTCCGCACTGGTTGCCTGGCCCTGGCTGTGGGTGCCATTGGTGCTTCTTGCCTTGTTGGCAGGGGTGGGGGGCATGGGCTGGTTGACTGCCCGCGACAAAGTCTCCAAGGGCTTGAGAGCTGCATTGACAGTGCTGGCCAAGTAGGGAGAGGAAAGGTCAAGGTTGTGTGGGATGCGTGCTAGGTCTGTCACCACTCCACGCTTGATCAGTATCTTCACCATATTGTTGATGATGTTCTGCTGGCCCTTGAACACCTGGTTAGGGATCTGTCCTGGCACTGGGCAGGCATCAATGACTGTGCCAATGATGCCTGTGAGTGCCTGGATGCGCGAGTGCTTCTCTGAGCTCTCTGGAATGCTCAAGACACGCTGCAAAGAGGCCTTGATCTCGCTAACCAGTGTGTTCTGCGCCTCAGGGCAGTGGTTGCAGGATGCAATGCTGGCCACAAAGACGCGGGACAGTGCTGGGCAGTCCTTGTCCCCTGCCGTCTGACACTGTGGCAGCAATTGGTCCAACACAAATCCCAGCACCGTGCAGTCCTGGAAGTACACAACAGCAGTAAATACATGTCTCACACACACACACACACACACACACACACTTTCACTTCAAATCAGGCAAAAAGGTTTGACAAGTTTCTACAGCATGTCTGACTGTGTTTAAAGACAAATTTAGTATTTGCTTGGAAGTGCTTATGGTGCCACGCATCATTTCCCCCCCCCCAATAAAATAAGTAAGTTTTTCTAATAAGTCACTGAGAAAGGCAGCAGAAAGCACCTACAAGCCCAGTTCCTCATATGGATTCCACTGACCAACACAATTATTACAAAGTTTTATCATCATGCAAGCAGATTAAAAAAAGAAAGAAAAGGATAATCAGTACTTCAAAAGCCAGTCAGAATGCTTGGAGTGATATGTGATATTCAGAAATAACATTTTCAAAGGAGCTGCTGACTTCTCAGTATATACAAAATATCAGACAAAAAATATAAACAAATTAGACAATTATTAATGTAAAAACCCAATAAACCTTACACAACATGAAAGCTATTATAAATTTTGAATTGTATGTGTGCATTGATCTGACAGAAGCAAGGCGACACAGGATCAAATTCACGTCATAATGACCAAGAACTGCCCTCATGTCTTTGAAGACAAGCGGCACTCACCTCCTGGATGAGCTCTGAGTGGCCAGCAGGAAAGACATGCTGTGTGATCAGATCAGTGGTGTAGCTGTAGGACTTGATGATCTCGGACAGCAGGCGCAGAATGCTGGACTTGGGCAGCAGTGGGCGTTGCTTGCGGCTTTCCTCTACTGACAACTTGTCCTTGGAGTCTTTGTTCTCAGCATCTCCAGAGCCCTCACCCGACTGCAGTGGAGAAAGCCAAAGGCCATGCACTTTTCAGCACTCCATAGACGTCCACCTTATAGACTACATCACAAGTGAGACGAACACAACTTTCTACTTCAAATTACATCTACAGATCCAGACACTGAAGAGTGTTGTAACACTGGAAAACTAAGATGGGCAGCAAGCAGTCTCATTTCAAGATAAATCTAACTAACAGCTGAGCTTGTAGAATACTTTTCTTCAAGATGTGCCTAATAAACTACAGAATGATGTCTTTCGAGGGGAAAATGAGCTGGTTAAAAAAACAAGAAGGGCAAAGCCCATACGACTCACATGGTTGACCTTGACCTTTATATGACCTTGACCTTCAGGTGACCTTCAAGGTCAAGGTCAAACAACTAAACCTACCAATGACATCATACACTAAGAAATGATTTACACATTTTTTTCCTACCAAAAATACACGTGACCTTGACCCAAGGTCAAGGTCATCCAAGGTCATGCAACACAAAGCTCTTAATTCAAGACATAGGAAGCACAATGGTGCTTATTGGCACTTTCTACCATGAGATATGGTCAATTTTAGTGGTTCACTACCACATTTTGGTCACATTTCATAAGGGTCAGTGACCTTGATGATATGTGACCAAATGTGTCTCATGATGAAAGTATAACATGTGCCCCACATAATTATTAAGTTTGAAACAGTTATCTGCCACAGTTCAGGGTCAAGGTCACTTCAAAATATGTATACAATCCAACTTTGAAGAGCTCCTGTGACCTTGACCTTGAAGCAAGGTCAACCAAACTGGTATCAATAGATAGGGCTTGCTTTGACCTATATACCACTTGTAGCTAAGGTCGCCATTTTCAATAACGTGGGAGAAAATTGGGAAAATGTGAAAAATGACTGTTTTTGAGACCACATTTATGGCTCCTGTGACCTTGACCTTGAAGCAAGGTCAAGTCACTATGTATGTTTTTTGAGGCCTTGTCATCATACACCATCATGCCACATTTGGTGTTGATAGACTTAATAGTCTCCGAGAAAAATCCAACGTTTAAGTTTTTTACGCCCGGACGGACGCCCGGACGACACGGCTGAGTACATAGACTCACTTTTGCTTCGCATGTGAGTCAAAAACCCACACAAAATGAGTCATTTGTAATTCTTTCCTCATGACAACAATACTGGGATAGATTTTCTAGAGAAACATGGCAGGATGGATTAAGCAGTGATGGAGAAATGAGAGAGAGAGAGAGAGAGAGAGAGAGAGAGAGAGAGAGAGAGAGAGAGAGAGAGAGAGAGAGAGAGAGAGAGAGAGAGAGAGAGAGAGAGAGAGAGAGAGAGAGAGAACTGAACTGAACAAGTTTAATGTTTAAGCCATCAGCCCGTTACATTGGAAGAACGCGAACGAAAACAATTAATGTACAAGTGACTCATCAAAACTGGCAGCCAGCTTCGGCCCACGGAACACGCACAGGAGAGTTAACACAGTTAATTGAAAAGATCAAGTTTTGCGTGCAGCCCGTGAAGGTTGCTGAGAGAGAGAGAGAGAGAGATTGTTTTGTGCTTCTCAGTCAAGATTTCTCATCAACGAATTCAGATATGCGCTTGACTTATTAATCATCATTGAAGCTCAAAACATTCCCAGCAAATCAATTTCTTTCAGCTGAAAGCTGGAGGTACAGTTGGAGGAAAACACAAAGGACTATGCAAAATATGCCAAGAAGGGAGGGGGAAGCCAAGAAGGGAAATGGAAGCCAAGAAGGAGGAGGAAAGCCAAGATGGGGGATGGAAGCCAAAAAGGGAGAAGGAAGCCAAGAAGGGAGGGGGAAGCCAAGAAGGGAGAGGGAAGCCAAGAAGGGAGGAGGAAGCCAAGAAGGGAGGGGGAAGCAAAGAAGGGAGAGGGAAGCCAAGAAGGGAGGGGGAAGCCAAGAAGGGAGGGGGAAGCCAAGAAGGGAGATGGAAGCCAAGAAGGGAGGGGGAAGCCAAGAAGGGAGATGGAAGCCAAGAAGGGAGGGGGAAGCCAAGACGGGAGATGGAAGCCAAGAAGGGAGAGGGAAGCCAAGAAGGGATATGGAAGCCAAGAAGGGAGAGGGAAGCCAAGAAGGAAGAGGGAAGCCAAGAAGGGAGAGGGAAGCCAAGAAGGGATATGGAAGCCAAGAAGGGAGAGGGAAGCCAAGAAGGAAGAGGGAAGCCAAGAAGGGAGATGGAAGCCAAGAAGGGAGAGGGAAGCCAAGAAGGAAGATGGAAGCCAAGAAGGGAGGGGGAAGCCAAGAAGGGAGATGGAAGCCAAGAAGGGAGGGGGAAGCCAAGAAGGGAGGGGGAAGCCAAGAAGGGAGAAGGAAGCCAAGAAGGGAGATGGAAGCCAAGAAGGGAGGGGGAAGCCAAGAAGGGAGGGGGAAGCCAAGAAGGGAGGGGGAAGCCAAGAAGGGAGATGGAAGCCAAGAAGGGAGAGGGAAGCCAAGAAGGGAGAGGGAAGCCAAGAAGGGAGATGGAAGCCAAGAAGGGAGGGGGAAGCCAAGAAGGGAGATGGAAGCCAAGAAGGGAGGGGGAAGCCAAGAAGGGAGATGGAAGCCAAGTTAAAACACCAGAGAGCCGATGATAAGATGATAAGAGGAAATAATACTCACAGTGCCTGCTTCTTCCTCTCCAGCCTGGAGCTCTCCTGTGCTGCTCTGCTGTGTCATGGACTGGTGCCGCTCATTCAATTCCCGAGCAACCTCATTCACCACCTCCTCTATGGCCTCAGCCAGTGTCTGATGCATAGCCCGTAGGTCTGTAATCAGCCCCCACTCTGCAGTCAGCACAGAAATGTTAGCTACAAGTGTACACAGATCAAAGGTTTAATCAATTGCAGCTCAGTTCAAAGTATGTATGCATTCAATTGTCAGTGACACTCACTGCACACATTAACACACAGGTGCATTAATGCATGCACGCAAAAATACACACATGCATGAAAGCATGGCAATGTGATTATATGTAATACATACATTAACTCTCTGGCGTCGCATCGCATCCCAGCATGCGATGTGATAACAAATGTCTTTCTGCTTTTTACTGGTCTAAGGGAGATAAATCTTGTTTGCCCGTGTTGCTAAACGAATGTGCAAGCAGATTTAGCTCCCTTTAGTTGATCTTTTACACCAATGATCAGAAATCGAAACTTTTGTGCCCATGGTGTATGTTGACAAAATGGCGATAGAGCGACAAACGGAGACGCTAAATATTGTGATTGTTCTCCAGAATCATAAGTTTTTCATGATTTGGTTTATTGCAAGCTTCCATCTGCTTGTACTTGTCTATACTAAATGTTTATAAACATTTGCATTGCTTGGATATGGAAATTTCTGTGCTTGTGTGCTTCCCATAACACAGGTAGTGAACAGGTTTTTTCCCCCCTACTTTTTCATTTTTGCGCATCTACACACTCAATTCTATGGTGTGTAATTCATAATTAGCACTTTTAGTCACTTACATCATTCTTTGCGTTAAAGAGTAAATAGAGAGCTTTCATTTGAGATATAATTTGTCTTGTTATCTTATGCCTTTGTATTTTTATTATATGTTTGAAAATGCATGAAAAACTTACGACGCCAAAGAGTTAATAATGGCTTCTGGCAATAAGAACTGTCTTGCCGGGAAAAAAATGGGGAGTAACAGGTGTGGGAGGTTTTTCCTCCTTCCATTTGGTTCACAGGTGCAAACAGTGATTAAAAAAAAGAGATAATGTGTTTGGTGACCAGCTTGTTGATGCATGTGGGGTGGAATAGTTTAAACACATGATTGGATCAGAATGATTGAGCCCCAAGACCCCCACCCACCCCTTCCCCGGGCTTTTTAGGACTGCCCCTGGCTGAGCTACTAGAACAGGCCCCAGCAGCCAGGGTTTCTAGCTGACACCGGGGCACTGAGCAGCTCTGGTCATAACTTACTGATACTCCTGCATTCTCAATTCATGTTTTTGAACCCCCCCATCAAAATGAAAGAAAGTACTCACAATTCAAAGTCACAAGGCATCTGTTAGTGGTTTTCATTGACCTGCTGAATCATTGACAAACTCACAGGCAAGCAGACCACTGTTGCTGTTGCATTCTGATTGGACATCTGAACACCCAAGTCCAGGAATCAACAACATCTGAATGCTGACAGCCTTGAGACTTGTGAAACTTTAGCCATGAACAGTGCAGGGGGCACCTACCTTCATCCTGCTTCTTGTAGTAGACAGTGAGGGCACTGAGTAGGTCCATGATAACGCCTTTCACGGCTGGGTGTCGGATGTCATGGCTCTCCTTGGTGGGAAGGCACTTCACAAACTGCACTGCACCTGGTCCTATCAGCCTGGGTTCATCCTCCTCTGTAAATACAGTGACAGGAGGAGGATAATCAGTGATGACAACATCACTTCCATCATGTGCTACTCCAGCATATAACAATCAGCATTACTAGGTCCAGCATTTCAATCTATCATCTAAACATCGTAGCTGACAAATGCTAAAGAAACTATATACATTGCAAACACAAATTTCAAAGCTTCACAAAAACTTGATGGTGTTATAAATGAGGAAATCTGAAACTGATGATTTCACTTTGCATTCTCTTCCTCAATGGAATAATCACTCAATCAATTACCTTTACAAGCAGCCCATTTTCTTTACATTGAGGTGAATATTGCAGCATTGTTGGGTTTCAGTTTATTTACATTTAACCAAATACAGCTGTGTGCCCCCTTAAAACTTTTGTGAACAAAATAAATAAATAAAACATATTTATAAGGTAACCGGGATTTTTTGCCCAAGGTACCGGTGGTAAGAAAATTAAATCTGCCGGTCAAAAGACAGGGTTTCAATAGGTGAGTAGACGCTGAGGAGCTGACTATGCACTCATGCAGGAGGGAAGACTACTGGATATGGGGCTGCCACATGCTGGGGATCTACACAACAATAGTAAACATGGTGTTGAGGAAGTTCCTTGAAAGACTGTCTAACCCTTACCATGGTAATAGTGGCATACGCTGCATGGTCAGGCCTGGGCCAAGCAGTGTATGTCACGATTGGTTTCAAAGCAGATTGTTTGCTTTCACTCTAGTGCGAGAGGGTTTCTGCATGCCCATACAAGTAGCTGGGGTCGGAGGTCAAAAACTTTCTCCTTGGAGTGGATTATGCAATAAGTCATTATCCCTCCAGGTTTACTGGAGGTCCTACAGACTTTATTAGTCTGTCTGTGTGTGTGTCTGTCTGTCTGTCCCGTCTCCACGGCCTATATCTCAAAAACTACTGGACGGATTTCCTTGAGATTTTGCACACTGACTGGAAGTTAGGTCCGATTCAATATTATCAAATTTTCAGAATCGAGGTTTGAAAAGAAAGTGACTTTTTTACATTTTGGTGTTTCAATGAAAACAATTCAACAGACTCCATTTTGCAAAATCTGTGACGTCATCATTTGACGGCGAATAAACGTGACGTCATTTGCGAGGAGATTTTTGAAGCAGGGTGAATATAATAGAATAGAATAGAATTCGTGACGTCATTTGCGAGGACAGAGAATGATTTAGATAGATATGTCCTCAGATGTCTTAGGCCGCAAGGCCTTTATCTGATCTTTTGATCAGTACTTATGGCTACTCTCACTCTCTCTCTGTCTCTCTCTCTGTCTCTCTCTCTCTCTGTCTCTGTCTCTCTCTCTCTCTCTCTCTCTCTCTCTCTCTCTCTCTCTCTCTCTCCCACCCACCCTCTTACTCTCATTCTCTCTTCCCTTCCTCCCCTTTTCCCAGCTCCCCTCCCCCCCCCCTCTCTCTCACTCTCTCTCTGTCTCTCTCTCTCTGTCTCTCTCTCTGTCTCTCTCTGTCTCTCTCTCTGTCTCTCTCTGTCTCTCTCTGTCTCTGTCTCTCTCTCTGTCTCTCTCTCTGTCTCTGTCTCTCTCTCTCTCTCTCTCTCTCTCTCTCTCTCTCTCTCTCTCTCTCTCTCTCTCTTACCACATTTGAATATTTTGCCTCAAGGGCTGAATGTAAGTAAGAAAGGCAATACAGTAGTCGCCGCTTATAAAACACGCGGTTAATAAAAACAGCCGTTTTTTAAATACAGTTGGTAAGGTCCGGTGATCGTTACTGATGGACATGTTCAACAAGCAAACGGTTAATAAAAACGCCGCTTATTAAAAACACTTTTGTTCGGTCCCAATGTGTTTTTAATAAGCGGCGAGTACTGTACTGCCTAATTCACTACCCTTGTCTCTAAACTCAGACGATTCCAACTGCCTGTTCCGCTTTGACGTAATCTCATGACGTCATCTACGATCTAAGAGAATCGAAGAGACGACAAAGAAAGCAGTATATATAGCAAAGCGCAACCTAGGATCCTCTGACGAGCGTACCTTATCTAACCGATCAAGATAACACGGGGATAGGGGATAAATCGAGTGTTAAAAAGATAAATCGCCGTTGTGAATACGGGCCCAGCGAACTAACTGAATGTCGACACAATCACGCGGCACTGTAACTGTTGTACATTTGCAGTCAACGTAAGATCTCGTACGACGATTTGATTCAAGGCCTAGTGCTAATTGTTTTGATGGTCTGGTCTCAGTGTCACAAAAATATGATGATTTAATCAATCCCTGACCCGGAAATGTTGGGGACAACGACCATTTCAGCGTAATGACATCGAGTCAAACCGAGTTATCTTTCCTACTTCAGCAAAACGCTTCGATATATGTTGAACCTCTACCAGCAGGCGCCAAAATGCGATAATACGAAAAGAATATTGACGTTGATGGGTTAGATCCGTATGAAATACCAAACAGTTCATGCTATCATCCATTTTTCTACAATTTACAGTGCAAAATACGAACCACGAGGGTTTATGACAAGGTCGTTATAAATGCTTCACATACCTACAAGTTTACAATGGCACAGTTGGTAGAGCATTGGGCTCTTGGTCATGCATGACCAGGTTCGATTCTGCACTGAAACTTTTTTTCGAGGGGTTGTGGGTTCGAACCCACCTGGTTTTTTGTGTTTGTGTGTGTGTGCGTTTTTTCCTCCTCTTTTCTCGGAGGCTGCGGGTTCGAACCCGATCTTCTTTTTTTCTTCTCCAAAACCTGGAGGTTCAGCGCCAGCGGTTTTTATTATGATGCCATGGTAAGGATTAAAAGAAGCTTCCACAATACCATGTTTACAATTGTTAAGTAATACACACATATGGTCATAATGGGTTAAGGAATCTATAACAAGAAGGGCAAAGCCCATACGACTCACATGCTTGACCTTGACCTTTACATGACCTTCAGGTGACCCTCAAGGTCAAACAACTAAACCTAGCAATGACATCATACACTGAGAAATGCTTTACACATTTTTCCTACCAAAATACCTGTGGCCTTGACCCAAGGTCATCCAAGGTCATGCAACACAAAGGTGTTAATTCAAGACATAGGAAGCACAATGGTGCTTATTGGCACTTTCTACCATGAGATATGGTAACTTTTAGTGGTTCACTACCCCATTTTGGTCACATTTCATAAGGGTCAAAATGACCTTGACGATATGTGACCAAATGTGTCTCATGATGAAAGTATAACATGTGCCCCACATAATTATTAAGTTTGAAACAGTTATCTTCCATAGTTCACTTCAAAGTATGTATGCAATCCAACTTTGAAGAGCTCGTGACCTTGACCTTGAAGCAAGGTCAATCAAACTGGTATCAAAAGATAGGTATTACTATGCCCTATATACCATACATAGGTCAGGTATGCCATCTCAAAACCTTCAGAGAAAATTGGGAAAATGTGAAAAATGGCTCTTTTTTAAACATTTACGGCCCATGTGACCTTAGAGCAAGGTCAAGTCACCATGTATGTTTTTGTACGCCTTGTCATTATATACCATCATGCCAAATTGGGTGTTGATAGACTCAACCCATTAGACACTATGACGGTATATAGAAAAGGGTCCTGAAAACCTGAGCCTTTTTCAGAAAAACTGAAGAAGTCGGGTACATTTACAAAAAATTTATTAACTCCACTTGTAACAATCACAGAGGTACAAAGTAAGCATTGTCTTAAAGCTGCCATCCATTGCTACAAGCTCATGCAATCAAATACAACACACTACAAGTCAAAATTTATGAATTATTTTTTGAAATTAGAAAATAGTGTAATAAAAACGGACACATTCACCTTGACTTTCAGCTCAAAATTATGGTTTTTAGAAAGAAAACCTCCCAAATAAGCTCAAAATAGACTCTTAATGGATAATTTACTCATTTAGCTATCTGCTGAAACAAAATGCAAAGTTCTAAATCAATTTGTTCATGAGATACAGCAAATATGGTACATGACATGAAATCGCAAAAACAAATTGTTTTTTTACATGATCACAAAGTATTTTTCACCATGCCTTTTTTCACTCAGATAAAGGTAAACATGAAGCACATGCATGACATGACAGATAATATAAAGGGAAAAGGTGCAAAACATGCATTTGCTAGTGATAAAGTCTTTCAAAATTGGCATGCATTAGCAAGTGATAAAGTCTGTCAAGAATCAAGATTTTTTTACATCATTACCTCAGTATCTCAAGTATGTACATGCATTCACAAGTCCATGGCAGGTCACCAGCTCTCCTCCCCATTGCCTACTGTCCAAGGACATGTCTGCGAATGTGCCTCCCAAAGCACTCGATGTGGACAGCAACATCACACTGCTTGCACCCATAGACCGTGGCAGTGGCTCGGGCCTCTGTTCCACTCCGAGCAAGGGAGCACTCTTTGCACACCCTCCTCTTGGTGTACAGTTTGTCCATGTCATGGTCCAGGGATGCTCTGGGAGGTTCAGTTGGCTGAGGTGCTCTCCTGGTGGTGGAAGGAGTGACAAGGTCTTGAGCAAGGTCTTCCAGCCAGTCCTTGAAGTTCCTTCTGTATCTTTTCCTGAAGGCCTCTCCCCCTACGCTCCTGGACACCACAAATGCATTGTAGCAGGAGACAGTCAGGAGGAAGAAGAAAAGTCTCCTCCACCATTTCTTGGACCTGTGGTTGAATTGATAGTACCCCACCATTTGATCAAGAAGATCCACACCCTTCATATGTGCCTGGTAGTCAGAGAGGCAGGATGGCACCGTCACTTGGGTCCGCTGACCTTCTGGATTGCGTCTCTGCACAGTGCCTTTTTCCTCAGGAGAGTGGAAATTGGAAAGGACACTTACAGGCTTTGTGTCCTGCCAAACACAGAAGGTAAGCTCATCTTGCTGAGCCACCTTGTAGGAGTGCTTGGTCATGGGTGATCTGGTCCCTCGGCGTGGAATGAGGTCTGAAGGCAGTCCCTTGCGGTTTGCACGTACAGTCCCACAGGCCTGGACTCCATGAGACTTCAGATCCTTCATTAGGTCTGTGCTGGTGTAGAAGTTGTCCATGAAGACTGAGAGGTAGGAGCCATAGTAGGGTTTGCACAGGTCCATCACCACCCGATGCCCCAGTCCCTTTTCCTGTTGTCCCTCTCGCCCTGTGTACACCTGGAAATTGGAGACGTATCCTGTGGCACTGTCTGCTAGGACCCAGACCTTCACTCCCCACTTTGTTGGCTTCATAGGGAGGTATTGGCGAAATGACAGTCTTCCCTTGAATTTCACCATACTCTCATCGACGGTAGCAGTGCCCTGGATCTCGTAGAGGCGTCTGAACTGCATCATCAGGAAGTTGAGAAACCAGCGTACCTTCCATAGCCTGTCTGTGGTGTTCATCGCTTCCTCGTTGTCTTGTAGATGCAGGTACCGCCACAGAGAAAGGAATCTGTCTCTCGACATTGCCTTGGGGAACTTAGTCTCGAATAGCCACTTCTTCTGTCGCCAAAAATCTTGCTTCTCAGGCAAGCGAAGAACACCCATTGCGACGCAGAGACCGATGAACGTTTTCATTTCAGACACTGTCACAGGCGCCCACTTGGAGCTGGAAGGAGGTGGATTCCTCTGTCTCTCTCTCTCAGCATACCGATTTGTCTCAGTCACTAATCTTTCCCACATCGCGTCTGTGAAGATTAGAGAGAAGACATGAAGAGGCTTTGCGTCCGAGGGGATGTCGATCTTCACTCCTTGAGCGCGTCGAAAGGCGTGTCGTGTGCGAGATCGAAAATTGTCTGTCTGCCACGATCCTTGGAAGCCTTGAAACTCTTCCTCCGATGATTCCTCCTCCAACATCTCTCGCATCCACTGATCCTGTTGAAGCCGATCTTCCGGCGCATCGATATCGTCGAATTCAGATTCAGAATCGGCATCAATATCGCTTCCTTCGCTATCATCTGATGCGAAATCGGCCATGACGCGAAAAAAATTTGAACATCAGTCGAAATCTCGACAAAAATCGCCACAACACAGCTAAATCTTGTCCGATTTTGATCAAACTTCCACTAGCGTAGTGCGCGGCCTCTCTGCTTCCCAGCAGGCATTGCGATAAGTCGGCCACTACCGGTGCTATTTTTAGATCTTGACGTAAGCAACACGAGGGTACAATGAGCCGCGTGCGTCGCTCCCGCAGCGAAGGGGGGATGCAACGTGCGCGTTCCATCCGAAGCGAATGGGTTAATAGTCTCCGAGAAAAATCCAACGTCAAAGTTTTTTTTACGGATTACAGGACGACCGGATGCCCGGACGCCCACCTGGACGACACGGGTGACCTAGTATGAAAGTATAACATGTGTACTACAATGTTGTGAAGTTTGGAAGAGTTATCTTCCATAGTTCAGGGTCAAGGTCACTTCAAAATATGTATACAATCCAACTTTAAAGAGCTCCTGTGACCGTGACCTTGAAGCAAGGTCAATCAAACTGGCATCAAAAGATAGGGATTACTTTGCCCTATATACCATATATAGGTCAGGTATCCAATCTCAAAAACTTCAGAAAAAATTGGGAAAATGTGAAAAATGACTGTTTTTTAGACATTTAGGGCCCCTGCAACCTTGGCCTTGAAGCAAGGTAAAGTCACTATGTATGTTTTTTGATGCGTTGTCATCATACACCATCATGCCAAATTGGGTGTTGATAGACTTAATAGTCTCCGAGAAAAATCCAACGTTAAAGTTTGTTACGGACGCCTGGACGGCCGAAAAGGGTGAGTACATAGACTCACTTTTGCTTTGCATGTGAGTCAAAAATGAGGTGTTTCTACTTCAAACTCACTCATCCTTTCATCCACTAGGTTTGAAAGCGCAGATAACCCAGAAATGGCGTTCAGCCTACCTCTGATAATTTTGGGAGGAGAGGGCAGGTTAATGCGCATGAGCTCCTTGGAAACCTGCAGGAAGCACTCCTGGTTGCGGCAGGCAGCTGGGCCCAGGACTCGTAGCACGTAGTGCATTTCCTTGGAGCCATGGCTGCCCTGGGTGACGCCACAGGAGCCGGAACCAACTCCCGCACAAGCCACACGCACCACCTGCAAGGAGACGGGAAGTTATCAATTCCCTCTACTCACATGCAAAAAATCCCCACCCTATGCAAATGTAGTCAGAAGCAACAGAATTGCATCCTATATTTTAAAATACAAAACACGACTCCCCTAGTCCTATGGTGACCCACAACAGATGGCAGAAAGCCCCATCCAAATGCATAAGCTGCGGCAGTTACATCAACACTCTCTGGTTAGTTTGGTATACACATCTACAACTACCACCATTTTTTTCAGTCGTAGTAAAATGCTTCTCAGTTTTCACTTGTCATCAAAGACATCAGATATATGCTTGTCTTATGATCATCATTGAAGCATGTCTGCAGAAGCTTAATTTTCCAGGAAAATGTAAGTTCAGATGGAGGTAAGGAGTGGCTCAGTTTAGAACAAAGCAATGTTGATTGCATAGAACAGCAAAGACACTGGCAACATGTGCCTCACCAATGAATCTCTCATATACCACAAGTCCTTTTCCACACTTAGAATGTAGCCCGACACCAACTGTGCTTCATGTATTCAACCTTAACTTCCAGCCCCAAAGCACAGAGGTCACTCACATACATGTCACGTCAAACTTCCTTTGATCACAAAGGGTGGCACTATAACCAACTGTGCTTCATGCACTTGACCTTCATTTCCAGCCATAAAGAAGTGG
Source organism: Theodoxus fluviatilis (assembly GCA_034096865.1). Lineage (NCBI taxonomy): Eukaryota > Metazoa > Mollusca > Gastropoda > Cycloneritida > Neritidae > Theodoxus > Theodoxus fluviatilis. Next base: position 98,814 of record JAWQFJ010003111.1, on the reverse strand, counting down.
TCAGGCAAGAACACAACAGTCAAACTTTCTTTGATCACAATGGCTATGTTGAGATGGGAAGGGGCATGCAGAGATGAGAGAAAAGAAGGGCAGAGGTACTAGGATCATTGGGCATGTTCTCCTTGGCCTATGCAGTTCCTGATACTCCCTAGAATTAATTATGATACATCACTGGGCTGAACTTACTTTTTCCATGCAGTGGCGAATGGCTGTGGTCTCCTCAAGGATGTGACGCAGGATGAGCGTAATGAGGGAGAGGAAACCTTGGAAGGAGTGGGCCTGCGTCAGGCCTAGCAACAGCCGAGGCCCGCCCTGCTCTGCAAACATGACTGCAAACTCATGGTCTCGAGTCAGCCTTAGGGTCAATCGGAGTGCTGCATGTAGAGTGTCAGAATCCACTGGCACGCTTATCAATGCCACGATGGACCTGAAAAAAACCCCATGTAAGTGACCCATTCAAATGGTGGAGTTGCACCATTATAGGTCATCCACACTGAACTCCAAATCTCCTTGCTACTTGGCTAAAAATAGTTGACTTACTTGCTAATCAGGGGCAGAGACCCAAACCACAAATGCAAAAAGGTAAAAAGATCTTAGAAAAAATTAGGTCCCCTTACAACTAGTGCAATGTTGGTTCTAATGATGACACAGATGAGTATCCAAAGAATACCAAAGACAAAATACATGACATCTGCACAAGCTACAAGCCATAAATTACTGGTAATCCCCCTCTCATTCATAGAGTGAAATGCGTTTTCCTTAAAACAATACTTCGAGTAGGTTTGATGTTATGAATGCCTCATTGTGCCCACATCGGTGATATAACATCCTACATCTTTCTATTAGAGAATATGATCCAGCTACTTTGCTAATTTCAGTCAACATAAAGTTAACATAGGATGCTGCCCATGATACCAGAAGCAATACCTTAGGGTTGCTGTAATTTGTTCCACAGTGAGACCACTGATGATGACAACATCTTCAGGTGACTTTTCTTCCATAGGTGTCTCTACCTCCATCTTGGAAGACTCAGCACCAGGCTTGGGGGATCCTGTTCAACAACAACACACCGAGTTCCAGATAAAAAAATTTATTCACTTACCAGACATCTTTATACACAACAGACTGCCCAAACTAGTAGAGTCTTATAAGTACATACTGCTTGTTATAAAATTCGCTCTGAATCTAAGCATTCAACAACTTGTATGCTAAGGTGTAAGGGAAAAAGTTCTCCCCAGTACAAGGTACTATGATCAAATCTGTTGCTGGAGGGGAAACGAGGGACTTGGAGGGAGGGAAACAGAGGGCCAAATGGAAGTAGTGGAACACACCTTTGGCTCCTTTCCCTTCGGACTTGGATTCTGGTGGTTCATCAGCAGTAGGCAAGATCAGCATGATGGGTCTTCTGTTGCCTGACTCATCATTCACCTGTGTATAGTTTTTAAAAAGGGTCAGAATAAGGGAGAACATAAAGAGTGGGAAGATGAGCAAATGAAAAAGGCCAAGACAAACACAAATGCATGCACACATAAAAGCAGAAGGGTGCACACACACACACACACACACACACACACACACACACACACACACACACACACATAATCATTGAGTCAGGCAGGAAGAAAGGGCAACACAGAGTGGAGAGGTGGGTTTTCATCATGAAACCTGAAAATGGCAGATGGTCACCTACCACTAACCCCCCCAACTTACCTGAACTAATATATTCAGGTGAACTGTGTATCGACGTCTGCTTGCAGTGAATCTGAAACCCAAAGCCAAACTTGATCACAAGTTCCATCAATATGAACAACAATTAAAAACCTGTTCATACTAGATTGTAACTATGTATGGTTCAAAACGAATTTCCACAATAGCAAACAACTTGATACATTGGAAAACAAACTGAAGTGGCTAGGATACTGTTCAGGAGCAACTCCTTAAGAGAAACTTGAGATGGAATCACAGCCCCACAACCAAGGCGATGAAATGGTGAAGGAAAAGGTGTACTAGAGAACTCGCCTGGCAACCGTTTCCCCTGCGCAGTAGGCATCATCGATGACCTTGTTGTTGTTGGGATTGTACTTGTACCAGCGCCCAGTGGCCTCATCAAACCACTTCCACTGATGGCATACCGACTGGCACAAAGGAAGGCAGAAATAAATATATTTATGTACACCAACCTGAATGAAGTCCAAGAAAGAATTGCATGATAAAATGGCAGGATCCAATAAACTTGTGTGTGCACATAAATAGCACTCATATTTAATACAATGATAATCCAACATACTTAGTTCAAAGTCTGCTGGATTTCAGAGACATGTTTCAATCTTATTAATTCACAGAAACATACAGTTGCACACGAGAGCTTACTAATTGCCATGCAGTCAATCACATGCCTACCCAAGGACAAAGCAATGCTTACAGTCACAGCACTGGCTGCTGCCTTTCGCTTGGAAATCACAGAGACTTTCTCACACAGGTCCAGCAGCAGAAGCAGCGGTGCCATCCACCTAGGAACAACATGAAAATAACATTCAGCTCAGCTCTAAAAAGAGGAACACAGCACACAGCACAGAAAGATGAACTGGGTAAATATCATATAAGATAGAGTTGAACCTTCAGTCAGTCAATGCTGGAGCTAACATTCTCAGACGTGTCTGCGGAAGCTCAAAACCTGAATACTCAACTCATATAAACACCAATGGTATCTGCAACTGGTTAACATTTATGAGCATGCAGAGGGAGGTTTCTTGCCTTGTACATAACTTGACTTACTGCTTACAGGTTATAAACCAGAACCAGAAGGGGCCTATAAAAGTGTCAGAATGACCAAAGGATGAGTACCATGAAAAAAACTGATAAAGTGCTCTGGGAAACATGATAGATGCAATAATGAGAGATAAAGGTTGGTCAACAAGTGCATGCAAATGTACATGCATAGAGGGAGAGAAATCAAGAATGAGAGATGAAGAAAGGGTGGGAGAGGTGGGAGTTGCAGGGAAGATAGGAACAGGAAGAGTGGAAGGGGTCAGAAAGGAGGGCAGAGGATTAGCAAGAGGATGAAGTGAGACCTACTTGGGAGTAGCTGGAGCCTTGGTGACAGCCAAGCATTCCTGGCCAGCCACCAGAACTTGGACCAGCATCTCCTTCAGCTGGCTGTTCTCCACCACCCTGGCCCAGGGCATTATCATCTCCTGCACAAGGTATAGAAAAATAGTATGTGCCAACTTTGAGTTAACACTTACACTCATCAGCTTTGTGAGTGTAAGAACAATCATTGCATGCATGACTACAAAGCTGTATAACCATGTGCTCACACACACACACACACTTGCTGGGCAGATAAGAGTAGCAATGCTCCATTCCTGCAAACAGTTGTGCCCAAGTTTAAGCTTCTCCAGTAGGTCGTAATGCACCCCATTCTGGGTGAAAATATAGAGTAAGTCATCATATACACAAATAATGCTATACATATTTCATTACAAATGCTTCTCAGTTATGACTGAATCAGTCTCAAGAGGTTCAATGTTGTTCATGTTACATGTATTATGCATGTAGATTCAGTGACAGAACAGCATTGCTTACTGCCTAGATGTTTTCATTGGTCGTACCTAAAACAAGAAGGGCAAAGCCCATATGACTCACATGCTTGACCTTGACCTTTATATGACCTTGACCTTCAGGTGACCTTCAAGGTCAAGGTCAAACAACTAAACCTACCAATGACATCATACACAAAGAAATGCTTTACACATTTTTCCTACCAAAATACATGTGACCTTGACCCAAGGTCAAGGTCATCCAAGGTCATGCAACACAAAGCTGTTAATTCAAGACATAGGAAGCACAATGGTGCTTATTGGCACTTTCTACCATGAGATATGGTCACTTTTAGTGGTTCACTACCCCATTTTGGTCATTTCATAAGGGTCAAAGTGACCTTGACCTTGATGATATGTGAACAAATGTGTCTCATGATGAAAGTATAACATGTGCCCCACATAATTATTAAGGCCAGACATGGCAGCTAATGTTGGACCAAGTTTGCTGTCATTTGTTTTGTATCTCTTTTTAGTCAACAAATGTATACTGATGTAGGAGCTAAAAAATGATAATGCCTGATAATATATGTCATCAGTTTCCATGGCAACGATCCAAAATGGCCACCAAACAAAAAACATCAAAAGCCTATAACTTGTATTCTATCAAACTGATTCCAATTTTGTTTCTTGCAATTGGTTTAATTCCTCAATGGTCCCATATTTACGTTGTTTCAATGCATTTGGATGGTTATGGATTTTTATTTATTAATTTTTATAAAAAGGCCTACACGGGTGTGTGTTTTAACCGCCTGATTATGATTTATGAAGAAACTACATGGTTTAAGTCAATGAGCAAACGTAATTATCCAAACTAGCAGTGTGCCAAAGTAGAAGTATTTATCTTCAAAACTTACTGAGCCTTAGGGATTTGAAGACACCAAGACGCACACAAAGCACAAAACGCAGAAAAAGGGGAAGAAAGAAGGCTAAAACAACATTTACAGATTGATGGTCCCTGCTCCATGCAGACAGCAAAATCCAGTGTGATTTTTCACAAGTATACATATGCAGCACACAGAAGTAAAAATATTCCATTTGAAGTCACATTGATGAAATATATTTCACCTAATAATATATACGTTATTGCTGAGAGCAACCGGCGAACTCGAAGTTCGACTCGAAGCCGATATTCGTAACACTGACTCATTCAACCCTTCAGTCTTGGCCTTTTTTACAAGTATACATATGCAGCACACAGAAGTAAAAATATTCCATTTGAAGTCACATTGATGAAATATATTTCACCTAATAATATATATGTTATTGCAGAGAGCAACCGGCGAACTCGAAGTTCGACTCGAAGCCGATATTCGTAACACTGACTCATTCAACCCTTCAGTCTTGGCCTTTTTAGCAGCAGCTGCTTGCTTTGCTTGCAGGCGACGCTTTTGTTTCTGTGGACGAGGCATTCTCTTTGCTCAACACAATTGTAACAGTAATCAATTTCGAGAAATAGCCTTGAAATATGATGAACAGTCAAAAGTCTCGTGGAACAATGCAGCCATATTGTTTACAACCGCGGTGCATTGTGGGCAGGCTGAGTGAATCGAGGAGGTGTTTGCTGTGCTCTGATTGGCTAAACTTTGACCCAGACGCTTACGCTATCAATGAAATAGTAATGCGTAGCCTTATTTGGAAATCTATCGCAAACATTGCCGCTCATTCAAATGCTGGTGACCAATCGCAGTGAAGTCTATTTTTGTCGACAGTGCAGGGCAACACAGCTTCGAAACGTGAGCTATCTGGTGGTACCAAACATCGCATATTTCCCAAAGCGTTGCTATGCGTTTGAGGGCTTTAAAAATGGCCATGTTTCAGAATCCTTAGCATAAATATCCAAGCCCACGCTTTTGTAATAATGTTTTAACGACTTTTGCCTTTTTTTTTTACAAGATGTTATTGTTGGAGTCGATAGATTAGATGTTGAGGAAGCAAATTCTGCAAAAATCCGAAAATCACTTTTTTGGTCTAAAACAGCTGCCGTGTCTGGCCTTAAGTTTGAAACAGTTATCTTCCATAGTTCAGGGTCAAGGTCACTTCAAAATATGTATACAATCCAACTTTGAAGAGCTCCTGTGACCTTGACCTTGAAGCAAGGTCAACCAAACTGGTATCAAAAGATAGGGCTTGCTTTGACCTATATACCACTTGTAGCTAAGGTCGCCATTTTCAATAACGTGGGAGAAAATTGGGAAAATGTGAAAAATGACTGTTTTTGAGACCACATTTATGGCTCCTGTGACCTTGACCTTGAAGCAAGGTCAAGTCACTATGTATGTTTTTTGAGGCCTTGTCATCATACACCATCATGCCACATTTGGTGTTGATAGACTTAATAGTCTCCGAGAAAAATCCAACGTTTAAGTTTTTTACGCCCGGACGCCCGGACGGACGGACGGACGACACGGCTCAGTACATAGACTCACTTTTGCTTCGCATGTGAGTCAAAAATGTGTTACTCCGTAATCATGACATAATGGATGAATGGAGTTTAAGGGCCTATCAGCCTTGTAGGCTATATAAGGCCACAACGTTAAGAAACACATACTTCCACCAAGTTAATAGAACTCTCCGCGACAGCGGAGTATAGTACAATTCACCTAACTAGTGATATAAGATCCATTAAATCAAGTCCCACTGCCCACCAGCCAGCAAAGCCTTCAAACACAAAAAAGTATAAAGGGCGATAGGGCAAAATTTCACATCTCGATTTCCCTCGTCACCGACAAAGCACGTAGGGTTAGGTGGATGGAGCCCAAGGGCTCATCAGCCTTGAAGGCCATTCAAGGCCACAACATACTTCCACTGAATAAAAACGTGCAATTAAAAGATTACCTCAGTAGTGTACATGACAGAAAACTTTGCATAGCAGATACTCCTCTGTTCTTTGCTTCTCAGATTTATCAATGTCATCAAAGACTTCAGACATATGCTTGTCTATATAATCATCATTGAAGCTCTGAGTGAAAGATGCCATCAAATTTCCTCTCATACAAACTCAATACGATATCATAAAAGCAAAACTTCACAAATCCAAGTAGGCACAACAACACAGCCTGTTATATCCATCTTTCAGAAATGACCTATGCAACATTCTGCAGCTGACACGAATTTCATTCAGGCCAAACATTATGATGATAAAACGAGTAACAAATTAGGGAGAAATGCTGTTCCATGGCTCTGGTTTTGAATGGCATGCGATACATATTCATGCAGAAAAGAATGGCATGCAACATATATTTGTGCAGAGAGGAACAAGGTTCAGGAGAGACTCACCTCGAAGAGGAGGCTGAGCAGGTGGAGGCGGGTGGCAAACTTTGCGGCCTCAGTTGATGTGGTCAAGCTGGCAGCCTGCTCTGGCGACTCCACACTCTGCACAGCCTTCACCATGATGGTGTTGGCTAGCTGCTCCACCTGCATGACATTCCACATCAACAGTCGTGGCATGGCTGAAAATGACTTCTGCAGCCTTGACAATAATGTGTGCACATAGCTAGTTTTCCTGAGCAATGAATCTTCATGGACTAAGGACACAAGTTCCATTTCATCCAGAGTGCATGCTTCTCAGATTGTGAGTAATCACAGACTTCAGATATATGCTTGTCTAAATTGATCATCATTGAAGCACAGCAACAAGTCTTAAATTCCTTTCTCCAATTAAAACAAGAAGGGCAAAGCCCATACGACTCACATGCTTGACCTTGACCTTTATATGACCTTGACCTTCAAGGTCAAGGTCAAACAACTAAACCTACCAATGACATCATACACAAAGAAATGCTTTACACATTTTTCCTACCAAAATACATGTGACCTTGACCCAAGGTCAAGGTCATCCAAGGTCATGCAACACAAAGCTGTTAATTCAAGACATAGGAAGCACAATGGTGCTTATTGGCACTTTCTACCATGAGATATAGTCACTTTTAGTGGTTCACTACTCCATTTTGGTCACATTTCATAAGGGTCAAAGTGACCTTGACCTTGATGATATGTGAACAAATGTGTCTCATGATGAAAGTATAACATGTGCCCCACATAATTATTAAGTTTGAAACAGTTATCTTCCATAGTTCAGGGTCAAGGTCACTACAAAATATGTATACAATCCAACTTTGAAGAGCTCCTGTGACCTTGACCTTGAAGCAAGGTCAACCAAACTGGTATCAAAAGATAGGGCTTGCTTTGACCTATATACCACTTGTAGCTAAGGTCGCCATTCTCAATAACGTGGGAGAAAATTGGGAAAATGTGAAAAATGACTGTTTTTGAGACCACATTTATGGCTCCTGTGACCTTGACCTTGAAGCAAGGTCAAGTCACTATGTATGTTTTTTGAGGCCTTGTCATCATACACCATCATGCCACATTTGGTGTTGATAGACTTAATAGTCTCCGAGAAAAATCCAACGTTTAAGTTTTTTACGCCCGGACGCCCGGACGGACGAAACGGCTGAGTACATAGACTCACTTTTGCTTCCCATGTGAGTCAAAAAATCACTCATAGGTTTATGCAAAATATGCAGTTGCCTCACGAAAGAAATATAACATAAAGAGATGCAATCTTTGGAATAAGCCATGGTACAATTCTTCAATTCAAATACAGAAGCTAACTTCAGTGTACCTCAGTCACCAGCTGGCGAAGACTGCTTTCACGCCACTGAGGACCGTTCCGCTGGGTGACCACAATGATCAGGTCACACACTCGGTAGACTGTCTCTGGCAGGGTGTCCAGAAGCTGCATGCAGCCTGTAACAAGCATGGGATCAAGCTGAAGTGACTACAGTAACACACCTAGTGCAGCATCGCCCTCATAGCATACAACATCAGATCCCCCTGAAATTATCTCCAGGGAAACTGTCAGGGTCCACTCCCTAACGAGCTGGTTGGAATGCATATTGCAGTATTTACCCAAGAGAAGCTCATTGTCTCATTGACCAATGTCAACCTCTCTGTGACATTGCATACTTGCAACATCCATCAACATCTCAAAAACATGAATGAATGGAAGCATCTGTGGCAGACTTAACTTCCCACAAATTGCACATCTCAAGAAGAAACCCCCATATAGGACAGCAAACCCCCAGCAAAGAATTTTACCAGGAAAGATGTTTTCGGCAAAGGAGTCCAGCACTGTTCTGTCAATGGGGTCCTCGGCCTCCTGTTTCTCCAGCTCAGCTGACTCCGACGGCTGCTCCTCCTTCTGCTCTCCCTGTAACCAAACATGGATCCTTCTGCATGCTTTTCTTCCAGTCAACTGTATTTAACCAATAAGCCTGCTAGCAACAGCAGTCACATCACATTTTCATTTAAACCCAGGTACTGGTGGGTGGTAGGTGGGTGTGTGGTGGTGGTGGAATTGATAAATGGCAAAGAAGATAAGGATTTAATTTTTCACTAAGGAGAGTATGGCAATGAGCCACTTATGCACACAAATGTTCATGCACACAACAAGGCAGCACAACTTTTGAAAAAAACCACAGCAATAATCTTATGTGTATACCATTAAACATACATAACTTACTAGTAAAATTGCCTGTGACCATGAAAACTTCTTGAATAATGTGTGAAACTAAATCACAGAGATAAGTAAAATGACTAAGTTTATTCAAGACCACTTTACAATTGTCAACTTCCTGCATTGCAATCTGGACTTCACTATACAGCTGTACAGAGCTTTAAATAGATTTTCAGAAAACTTTGTGGCATAAGACTGACCGGGTCTGTGGACATGGTGACATTCTCCCCAAGGGACATGGCGATGGCCCGCAACATCTGGTCCTCTTCAGTCATGTCCATGTCCATACCCATGTTCTGGAAACAGGGGCAAAAATTCATTCAAAACTCACTGGTTCTCTCCATCCATTTTCCCCAGTGTGTTACACTCAATATCTCTCCTTTTCATTCCATATGCAAATAATACATTTTTGAGACAAAATGTATTTAAGGGGGGACACGGCATGCAGAATTTCATGAAAAATCTTCAGAAATTGAGTTTTGAGTTAAACGCGGATTTGCAACCTACAACATCTCCCGCTACACGTGCAGACCTGCCAACCCACCATCATACCAAAGAGTAGCATCCAGAGCTATATGGAGTAGCATTGAAGGAATAGGCGTAGCGGGGGTGGGAGATAAGGCTGTGAGGTTGGCGTGATAAGCTGACCCGGTGGAGTGAAAGCGGGGGGGGGGGGGGGGGGGGGGAGAGAGAGAAGAGATAAGGCTGTGAAGGCGGCGTGATAAGCTGCGCTGGTGGCGTGAAAGCGGGGGGGGGGGGGGGGGATTCTCCATCGCGGTCAAAAGTTCAAGCACGCGGGAAAAAGCGTAGTTTTTATGGACAAGCGTAGCAGCGTAGCAGGCATGTCAAAAGCGTAGCATGCTACGCCTAAAGCGTAGCATTTGGCAGGTCTGCACGTGTGTGCGATCAATTTTGCTGTATTTTTAACTGATTTGTTTTGTAAGGTACCCTCCACTAGATTAAAAAAGTACTAACCAGGAAGCCAAAATGCACAGATTTGAAAGCTTAGTTTCGGCATCTTCCTTCCATATAGACCTTTTTTGTTTACAATCATTGCTGATCATAAAAAGGTTATTCATTAACCTTTAGAGCGCCGCTGTCGACTTGAGTCGACACAGCGTACATTCCCCAGACGTCCGCTGTCGACACAGGTCGACAAGCGATAGTGACGTGCTCTGTTGACTTGCCTAACGCTCCCTTCGAGTAATGCTGTTCTAAAAATATCACAGTCATGTGCAGTGATCACGTGGCAACGAGATCCGCCATTTTGATTTTTGAATGGGCCCGTTGCGAATTTTCAGTGAATTTTTTTCATGAAGTTTGTCTTCGCCGTTTGTGAACGAAACTTTTTTCTTAGCCAGTATGGCGACTGACGAAGAAATTGAAGCGCTTGTGGAGTTAGTTTTCGATTCTGACTCTCAGAATATGAATTCGAAGGCTTTACTGACATTGATGTGATGGGAGAGAGAGCAAGCACGTGCTTCGAGTTCGACCGATCGATGTGTCGTGGTCTGTAGATCGACAGGAGCTGAGGAGGAGCGGAGGCTTGATTCAGATGAAAATTACTCGGCTGACTTCCCTAGCGAAAGTAACTGTAGGATTTTTTGTTTTGTTTTACACTAAAACATTTTCAGATGTATTTCCAAGTAATCAAAAGCTGTTGTATTCCTGAATCAATAGAGCAGTGTAGGAAAACACAGTGCTTCTACCGATGGCGATGTGTTGTGGTCTGTAGATCGAGTCCTGAGCGGATACTTGATTCAGATGAAAATTACTCGGCTGACTTCCCTAGCGTAAGTAATTGTAGGATTTTTTGTTTTGTTTTAGTTTTACCCTAAAACATTTTCAGATGTATCGCCATTACTTGGAGACTCTATGCACTTTTGCATTTTCATCAAAACCTGTTGTATTCTTGAATACATAGAGCAGTGTAGGAAAACACAGTGAATTTGTTTGTTTTTTTGTTGTTGTCTGTGTTCCAATATTTTTTAGCAGCTGAAAAAACATTCTATGGTATTTTCATTAATTGCACCGTGTAGGCCATCCATTTTTCTACTCACCCTCCAAAAATCTACTTCAAAGCTTGAATAGGTAATAAATGATGATTTTTTAAGTAAACGTGGTGTCGAATTTGATCACACACACAAAATTTTGTGGTTCTGGGGTAAAGCAATGACGAAAATTAGCGGCGCTCTAAAGGTTAAAATTTGACGAAGGGGAGAAAATTGGTATGTTTATTTTTCAGTCATTTTGCTATAACACATGAACAACTAAGTCTTCAGCAATAAAACTTTGTTTGAATATACCTTCCAGTGTGTTTGTATTCTGTATGGAATTTCATTAGCATAGCTTTCATGTTTGCTGAGTTATGAATTATTTTCTATTAATCCGATTTTATATGCCATGTCCCCCCTTAAAATGTTAAAAAAGTGATGAGTATAATTACTGCAACACAAATATAGTGTGATGACATGCATCAATCCACCCAGATTATGTGGACAAGTATGTGTTTGTGTGTGTGCCTGTACGAGAGAGAGAGAGAGAGAGAGAGAGAGAGAGAGAGAGAGAGAGAGAGAGAGAGAGAGAGAGAGAGAGAGAGATATTGTGTCTGCTTCTCAGATTCCATGATCATCAAAGACTTCAGATATATGCTTGTCTTTATCAATCATCATAGAAGCAAACATAAATGTGTATACTTTCCCTTTGTGATCATAGGCACTCAGACGTGAACTTTTTTCTCTTTCAAGCACAAGGGAAAAAAGGTTCTCCTTTGTAGAAGTTAGATTGAAACCAGCTAAACTTGACATTAAAAAAGTTTACCTTTATTGAGGAGTGTAATCCAGTGATTGTATACACACCTGCATCTCTAATATATTCGCATTAAGGGGGGACATGGCGTACAAAAACGGATTAATAGAAAATAAATCATAACTCAGCAAATATGAAAGCTATACTAATGAAATTTTATACAGAATACAAACACACTGGAAGGTATATTTAAACAAAATTTTATTGCTGAAGACTTAGTTGTTCTTGTGTTATAGCAAAATAACTGAAAAATAAACATACCAATTTTTTCCCCTCCGTGAAATTTTAATTAATAACCTTTTTTTGATCAACAATGATTGTAAACAAAGAAGAAGGTCTATATTATTCAATAAGATATAATAAGTGGATTACTAACATTTCTAAATAATTTTAGTGAAATTTAGAACAAGTAACCAAAAAATGTGCTCCGGGCATAACATAATTAAATTTTTACAAAAATTAAGCAAATTCAGCTACACCTTTCTGATTAGTCTTATTGAATGCAATATTTATTCATAAATATACACACACAATTTCAGAAAGCTATCTCAATCCTAAGTGACTTTATTTTTGGGGAGAAAATCACTACCGTAGAAATAAAAACCACATTATGAGAAAATTGACTTTAAAGTTTGAGAAAGATTAAACGTTAACTACAACTGAACCATAACAGATACAATTTAATAACATAACTCATTGAATGTGTCGTTTATTTGTTATCATTGTAGCAAACTTTCAACTTATTATCTTAATTCAAAATATCAGGATAATTAGGTGAAAAGTATCACCTGTAGCAAAACATTCCCGTTTTCTGTAAGAATCGCGTAATCACGGCAACTTCCGCTGTGAAAACAGCTTCGTTCAGTGCCGTGTCTGTAGATGAGAACGCGATCGCTGTTGTATCACAACCTCCAGAGGCTGTTGACACGACTTAATTTCTTTTCTGGGCTTGCTTTTTCCGTCCATTTCTGCATCTTCCGTGGAATTGTCTCGATCGAGATAGCGCGAACTTTCGCGCGCTGTAAGCACACTTCGGAAAGAACCGATGTTTGCTTTGGCGGCCGACGTTCAGGCCGGAAACAGCCGAAGTACGGTTCGGCCGTTTCCGCCTACCACTTCCGCCAGTCGAAGTACGGTTCGGCCGTTTCCGCCAGCCACTTCCGCCTGATCACGCTGTGATCACGCACACAAGCGGCCAATCAGAGCCTAGCTGAGAGACAGGCCGTTATTTCGAAGCTTTCCATTGGTTTGCACTGACCTCCGATTTGTACTTCGTGTGCCTTCGGTAATTATTCTTCGGTACCGGAAACAGTTGCAACGTAAAGCCGGGAAATGAAGCTTCGATGCGATACCAAACATGTGGCGTTCTATGGAAGGAAGATGCTGAAACTAAGCTTTCAAATCTGTGCATTTTGGCTTCCTGGTTAGTACTTTTTTTCAAATCTAGCGGTGGGTACCTTACAAAACAAATTGGTTTAAAATACTTTGAAACCTAAGCCAGCAAAATCGATCGCACACACGTGTAGCGGAGATGTAGATTCCAAATCCGCGCTTAACACGAAACTCAATTTCTGAAAATTTTTCATGAAATTCTGCAGGCCGTGTCCCCCCTTAACATGAACCTTTCAAAGCATTCCCTAAAATGATCAAACAATGAAAAGTCCAAGATACAAGATGTGTAGTTACCTGTGTAGCAGCTGGAGGTGGGGGAGGGGGATGGCTGAGGATGTACTCTGTGGCCTGCTCCACGCTGTTAGTATGGAGCAAAGCTTCTGTGCCCTGCTCACGGGTGAAACCCATGTCCATCAACTGCAACAGAGGCACACTGGGGTAGTCACGATGCTAGGCAAGGGCAACAGAAAAATGTTGATACAACTACCATCCAAAAAATTCTCCCCGTTATTCTTAAGCATCTCTGCATTAGCAGAAAGATGACAAGCACAACACCTGCAATTCAAGGCAAACTTTTATTTAAAATATATATTACAGTGAAAACAAAGCAAAAAGAAACCCAAATAAATCTACTCCTGTGTATAACTTTCTGAAAAGCTCCAAGGAGAATCAGCAAGTACATGTTCAAAGACTGATAAGGAAAATGACATGTCAGGGCACCTACCTGCTGGAGATATGTGGCATTGACCTCTCTGCGCCTCTGCTGAGCAACTTCAGGGGCATCTCCAGTGGAGCTCTCCTCCTTTTCCTTTTCCAGGTGCTCCTGTAACCAAGCCAGGATGTAAATGCAGCAGGTATTTTTTTTAAACAGGCTATGGCTTTAATCCAATCCAGTTTGCAAAGTCAGAATGTATATAAACTACTCTCACTGCGAAAATACTAACCTTTCATCAACCAGTAACTGGAACACTCTCTCTCTCACACACACACACACAAACAGAAGGGAGGGAGGGGGGAGGGAAGGGGTGGGGCTGGGGGTGGGGGAGAGAGAGAATGATGATCTTAAAACAGAGGTAGTCATTATACAAAACAAAGTTTCAGTATTGATTTAGGTGACCTACAGAAACACAAATGAGGTACAAATACACAACCATCCCAAACCATCACACAGCAGGCAGGAAAATATATAAATCAATTAGGCTTCACTTCAACACATTCTAGAGTCCATTGAGCTTTCTTGATCTCCACACTGAACTGCCTGCAAAGTCCAAGCTGACCCACCTTGATGACACTTTCCCCTTTGATGATGTGGCAGAGGATGGCCAGAATGGACTCGGACATTCGGCTGCCATACATCTTCAGTGGCTTTCTGTTCCACAGGTTCATCACAGCTGAGAAGGCAGCCTGCACATAGTGGAAAGACAGACAAATGCCTATACACACTTTCTCCTATTATCTTCCAATACATTAATGAGAATAAATCATCCTGCATGTGACAATAACCAGTACCATTTACTGTAGTCATAACTAGACAAAGCCTTTGACCAAAAAAAACCAAAGGCAACAAACTTGGTCAACTTGAACACTTCACTACAAAAAATTACTGAAGTCCGATATACTCAAAGAATTGAGGCAAAAGAGAAAGAGGGTATAGTATAGGTGGATGTCACATGAAATAACTCTGAAAGGAACAGCCATATATCGCCAGGGGTGTTCAGAAGTATGTGGGCTTACTAGCCCGCTGGGCTACTTGGATACAGAGTTACTAGCCCACAATCTTTTTTACTAGCCCACTTTCTGTACACAAATAAATCAAACAGTGGACAGTTTCCAAACATACTTACTCAAAATGTTTGTACAGAAGATTGAGTATGCACTGTATTTTTCACAGATATAAATCAGCGAACTTAATCCTGCTTTAAATTTACAGACCCGACTAGAAAACTGAAAAATAAATGAATCAACAAAACACGAGAACTTTAAAATCATATCAACAAGATCCAATTCAGAGCTGACTAAAACTACAAATTTAGATGAACAAAGCGAAATTCACACTAGAATCTCACCAGGTAGGAGACAACTGTTCATTACTGAGGAATCATTGAAGATCCAGCTAACTAGAATACTGTAATGCCATGTAAATAGTTCAACATGAACCAATTCAAAACTGATTAGGTAACTTCAAACATATGGCATTCGCAGAGCTGCCAACCCACCATCATGCCAAAGAGTAGCATCCAGAGATTTTTGGCGTAGCATTTAAGAAATAGGAGTAGCACACACGCAGAAGAAGGAAAATGCCAAACAAAAGTGTTTATGATACAGTACTGCCTAGGCATAATTTATTCAGGGTGAAGAACAGCTAGGGAAAAAAAACTCTGAACAAGAAGGGCAAAGCCCATACGACTCACATGCTTGACCTTGACCTTTACATGACATTGACCTTCAGGTGACCTTCAAGGTCAAGGTCAAACAACTAAACCTACCAATGACATCATACACTAAGAAATGCTTTACACTTTTTTCCTACCAAAATACATGTGACCTTGACCCAAGGTCAAGGTCATCCAAGGTCATGCAACACAAGCTGTTAATTCAAGACATAGGAAGCACAATGGTGCTTATTGGCACTTTCTATCATGCGATATGGTCACTTTTAGTGGTTCATACCCCATTTTGGTCACATTTCATAAGGGTCAAAGTGACCTTGACGATATGTGACCAAATGTGTCTCATGATAAAAGTATAACATGTGCCCCACATAATTGTTAAGTTTGAAACAGTTATCTTCCATAGTTCAGGGTCAAGGTCACTTCAAAATATGTATACAATCCAACTTTGAAGAGCTCCTGTGACCTTGACCTTGAAGCAAGGTCAACCAAACTGGTATCAAAAGATAGGGCTTACTTTGCCCTATATACCATAAATAGGTGAGGTATCCAATCTCAAAAACTTTAGAGAAAATTGAGAAAATGTGAAAAATGACTGTTTTTTAGACAACATTTATGGCCCCTGCGACCTTGACCTTGAAGCAAGGACAAGTCACTATGTATGTTTTTTTAGGCCTTGTCATCATACACCATCATGCCAAATTGGGTGTTGATAGATTTAATAGTCTCCGAGAAAAATCCAACGTTAAAGTTTTTCACGGACGCCCGGACGCCCGGACGGACGACACGGGTGAGTACATAGACTCACTTTTGCTTCGCATGTGAGTCAAAAAGGCCGGGGTTTAGGGGCCGCCAAGGCACCGGTGGGGTCCAAGGGCAACGCCCTGGTCGTTCAGCGCTGTGTCTAAAACACTAAAAAATGTTTGCGCCTGTGGAGCTCTCTGATAAGGTTGGGTTTGCCAGCAGCTCAGTGTGGATGCTCCCGTTGAAATCATAGTATCGTACCACGATCGGGTAATACTTATCTCCTCTCTCCTGGCTGCCGTCTGTCCCAAGAATGAATGGTCCCTTGCTCATGGCGGATGCCGATGTTTGCACTGCCGAATGGGCAAGGCACTTCACAATCGCAGTGGTTTTTGTTCGACCACATCCGTACTCCTGTGCAATCGTATTCCCAGGAAACATTTTCCGAAAAAGTGGCCCGACGTGATCTGCTGCACTGATGGGTATATTGTAATCCACAAGGAACGATGTGAACAAACATTCTGCTAAAATGACTGATTGATCGTCCTCGGCAGTCGCTGGCTTGAAATAGGCAGTGAGCGGTTTGCTCAGCTTTTCCGCGGCTTTCTTTTTGTGTTTGGCAGTACCCACGTGTTTCTTGATGTCAAACCGACCCAAGTGAGCAATAGAAAATTCCGACTTACAGTACGGGCATCTTGCAGCTGAGATGTTATTTGCAGATCTGACGATACATGGATAATCCTTGGTGTAGTCTGCTTTAAACTGCTGACAACTGGGTCGAGACTTTGGTGCCTTCTTTGGGGGAGTAGCAGCGAGATCGACAGTTTCTGCGGGTGTCTATCACTTCGACGCCATTTTTACGGTCGAACAACTGCGCTTCGGGTGTTTCCGGCATTTCCGCCCGGGGGTTAAAACGCAACACGATTGGACTGTTACATTACATGATTCTACGTGAAGGTCACAATTTCAGTTTAAGGCTGGCACGCGGGTCGCTCACTTTTTCATGAATGGAATTTTTTTACGGTCTAAAAAAAAAAAATCTCATCATTAAAAAAAAATTGTAGTTTTTCCGGACGATCGTAGCATCGTAGCAAGCATGTCGAAACCATAGCATGCTATGCCTAAATTGTAGTACTTGGCAGCTCTGCATTCGGGAACGAAATGGCACTACTATCAATTATGAAACTTGAGAACAAAAGTCGTTTTAGAATACTCTGCCTTACTGTCATTTTCTGATAGTAATCTCAATGTGCTAACAAAACGCTCCTTTTCAGAACTTGGTCTCCTCTGCTTGCTCCGTCAATCTTTCCGTTCCATCAGAAATGAACAGTTAGTTATACACGAAAAGCACTTTTCAACCAAACCATGCACAAATGCCTGGCAGTTTTGTTTAGCAAGCTTTAATCAAAGAAACCATCTTGGCATCAACAGAACTATGCAACATATTTCCTGGATTACAGCCATCCATGTCAGTTAATGGATTTCATCAAAAGCATCAGATATATGCTTGTCTTTTTCATCATCATTCACAGATTTGGCTGCACTATGGTAAAAACACATCAGTGTCTCCCCAAGGACTGATGCTATGCTTCTGGAACACAAACAGGTTGAGACTAAGGCCAGATGCCTCTCTAGTTAAACGGCTACCTACCAGGTGAGGGCCCTACCTTCTGGGTGCTGATGAGATACTGGACTGGGCTGAAGGGCGCAAAGCCTGCCTGGGTGGACTTCTGGGGCAGTGTGTGCGGAGACTCCAACACAGTCTTGGGGTTGACCATCTTCTCCACCAGAGTCAGCCAAGAATCCAGGAACTCACCAGTCCCATCTGTAAGACAAATGCCAGACACTGCAAGTCTTTGACCCACCAGCTTGACAACGCCATCAGGCACTTCAACTGATTCATCTTGGCACTAGTGGCTTCTGTTGGAATGGTCCTTACTACTGGGCTAATGAATTAGAAATTTTCTTTGTCAAGACTCAAACCCTTAAGTTAGGAAAGAAAACTTTCTCAGGTCATTACTGCTCTCAGATAGGTTTGTGTCTTCATAATCATCAGACATATGCTTGTCTTTGAAATCATCATGCAAGCAGTCAACAAATGCTTACAAGTTCTATATGCCATAATTTAAACTAATTTCTATGTTTTCTTGACATACTTACCAGTAG
This sequence comes from Theodoxus fluviatilis, assembly GCA_034096865.1. Taxonomy (NCBI): domain Eukaryota; kingdom Metazoa; phylum Mollusca; class Gastropoda; order Cycloneritida; family Neritidae; genus Theodoxus; species Theodoxus fluviatilis. The sequence goes on along the minus strand of JAWQFJ010003111.1, from coordinate 80,194 downwards.
ACAACTCATAGGTATATGACCTTTCACCTCGAAAAAAGATTTGCATAAATCTTCCCCACCCACGTGGCCACCCCATAAGCCAATGAAGTGGCTTCATCCATAGCGTCATAGCCAGTGAAAGGGAGGCAACTCTCCCATTTCCCGCGCATGCGCTCAGATACCAGGGTACTGGCCACGTGGCCTCACTTTCGACAACACACCGAGACTGGTGAAGATGCACAAAAATGGGGAGGAGGGTGGGAAAAATAATGTTGTCTACTGGTAAGTATGTCAAGAAAACATAGAAATTAGTTTAAATTTCTTAAAGTTTTCTATCCATACTGACCAGTAGACAACTCATAGGTATGATTACCCCAGCGGGAGGCGGGTGTGCATCCACGCAACAAAACTGCCAACAACTCACCACTCAAAGGCGAACAGCCGAACCCGCCACAACCAACTTGTTGATGCCACGGTATCATCCAGACGACGGACGCGAACGTCACACAGGTAGTGATGCGTGAAAACGCAGCCACTGTGCCAGAACGCCTCCCTCATGAGATGAGCCAGCGATACATTCTTGGCAAAAGCCACAGAGGTCGCCACTTGCGAAGCTCATGAGGTCTGGATGCACCAACCGGAGGCAGAAGGCTCGCATGCCGATACGCATCCGCGATCAAGAGACGAATCCAGGAGGAAATGGATGTCGTCGATATCTCGCCGTGATCAATTTCAAGGAAAGAAAAAGCCTACGTCGGCGACAACGACGAGACTGAGTTCTGGCCAAGTAACATTCAGTGCACGGACCGGACAGTGGACACAGTCAGGCTCGTGCGAAACGACGATACAAGAGAGACTCGTAATCGCAATACTCTGACAGTCGGAAAGAGCACTCTGATTCTTGCAACGAAACTGCGTGAACACGCAGTCACTACGCCAGAACACCATCCTCATGAGAGGAGACAGCGACACAGTCTTGGCAAAAGCCATAGAGGTCGCTACCTATGAATCCCATGAGAATTAGCCACGTGAACCTGCGTCCGACAGCAGCCAAGCAGAAAGTCTCAACAAGCTCGCATTTGGGTGGCCAATACCCGAACGAGGTTGCACGAGAGTGCACGCAGAGAGTTGGAGCTCGATGGGCTCCCCATCCGCCAGAGCCAGCAGATCAGGGAACCAGGAAGCTCCAGGCCAGAGAGGCGCGACCAGGATCATGCGAGGACGCTCCAGGGCGACCTTGGCCAACACCTTCGGAAGAAGGCGCGTGGGAGGAAAAGCGTATACTTCCATGCCCGACCACGACCGAGCGAAAGCATCTCGGCCGAGAGCCATTGGATCATGCATAGGCGAGAAGTAACATGGCAAACGCGCGTTGAACCGGGTGGCAAACAGATCCACCATCGGTTTGCCCCAACGAAGCCACACCCGTTCTAGCGCCTGATGCGCTACAGTCCACTCTGTAGGCAGAACCTGATCCCTCCGACTCAAATCATCAGCCAGCACATTCAACTTCCCGGGAATGAACTCCGTGGAAATGGAAATACCATGGGAAGAGGCCCAGACCAGAATCTCCTCAGCCTTGAGAGACAGAGTCGTAGAGACTGTGCCTCCTTGATGCCTGAGATAACTCAGACATGTGACACTGTCCCCTGAGACTGTCACGTGCCGATTCCGCAAGACCGACAGCAATCCCTGAAGGGAGAGAAAAACTGCCTCCATCTCCAGAAAGTTGATGTGCAGCCGCGATTCGCTCTCAGACCAGAGACCGGACACCGAGTCCGTGTCTGTGTGCCCACCCCAACCGCTCCTAGAAGCATCTGTGAACAGATAGATGAGAGGACCACAGGGTCGGATCGGAACAGACGACTGGAGCCACGTCACGTCCGTCCAGCGCAAAGTGGCCGCGCGAAACCACTCCCCCAGCACCACAATCTGATCAAAATCTGAGCAGTTGGAGACTCGGCTGGCAAGTTGCCTCTGAAGAGGCCTCTTGGCGACCCGAGCCAAAGGCAACAGTGTAGCCATAGACTCCATCTTGCCCAGCAAAGAGAGAAGGGTGCGATAAGGAGCGGACTCCACACCACGTAAGTGTGAGAGCAGAGCAACCAACGACTGCAACCTGTCCGAAGAAGGACGGACAGAGAAGGCGATAGTGTCAAACTGCATGCCTAGGTACTGAAAGGTAGTCGATGGGAGGAAATCAGATTTCTTCAGAGAGAAATTGAAACCCAGGCTCTGTGCAAGGTGAACAACCGTCCCCGTGTCATGGGCACATTGCTGAGATGAGCGATGCAACACCAACCAATCGTCCAGATACATCCGCAGACGAACTCCCCTGCCCCTCACCACCATCGCCAACTGTTTGGTGACCTTGGTGAAAATGAAAGGAGCCGTAGATAGTCCGAATGGGAGAGCAACGAATTGCAACACCCTGTCTCCCCAGACGAAGCGCAGATACTTCCACATGTCCGAGTGCATCGAGATATGAAAGTACGCGTCCTGAAGGTCCAATGACGTGGCAAAATCACCAGGACGGATTGCATCACGTACCGACCTGGCCGACTCCATCTTAAACGGCATCTCGCGAACAGACTTGTTCAAGCGAGAGAGGTCTAACACCGGGCGAAAACCACCAGAATGTTTCACAACTGCAAAAATTCTGGAGTAAAACCCCGGTGAGACCGGCGACACCTCCTGAACCACCTTTTTCTCCAGCAGAGAAGCGACCTCCTTTTCCAACACCCTTACCTTCTCAGGGTGAAGGGGCTTAGGAAAGGCCAGAGGCTCACGAGACAGACGCGGGGGGGTCGTGAACGGAATTCTATAGCCATCACGCACCACCCTCAGAATAGCGCTGTCGTGAATCTGCCGACGCCAAACGGCAAAAGCCCGTTTTAGAGCGTCCGCGCGCGTAGGGCGGGAGCGCAGACAGCGTGGCAAAGCACCGCAGCACACAGACTCCAACACCGACTGACGGTGGAAACGAGGCACATCCGAAGCGAATGTCTCTTGCGCAAGAGGAATCGTCGGATGCCCCTCTCCCACCAGAGAAGCGTCAACATCCGATGTGGTCGGGTAGAATACACCGCCATCATCCGACTGGGACGCGTAGTCGACGCACGAGGAGGGAGAAGGCCGAAACCCGACCCCCGGAACCGACCGACGCACCGGAGACCCCGTGTAAGGAGAAACACGGGAGGCGGTCCCAGAAGGAGAGCCGGAAGGCAGCCGGGCGGACCGCCGTCGAAAACCCTCAGAGTCCGTAGACCCATGGGAGCGACTAGCAGAAACCCGCACCGGACTGAGCGATCGCGAAATAGAGCGTGACAAATCCCGAGGGATATAGTGTCGCGACTCGACGCTCCGCTCACGCCTAGACCCCCGAGAACGAACGGGAGAATCAGAGTCAAAGGGAAGATCGCGATCTGACAAGCGAACGCCCGATCCCCCAAGACCGGAGACAGGGTGCTGATCGAACTGCAAAAGCAAGCGATCGTCAGACACGCACCGCCTAGGGCGAGAATCTCGCACAAAAACACGTGATCGCGGGGGCGCCAAGGACCGGGGACGAACATCAGCACCGCGCGTGCCGTGAACGGACCCCCGCCCAACCCCATCCACTGCTCGATCGTGTCGAGACTCCCGACAAGGATGATCACGATCGAGTAATAGACCAGGCAATCGTTGTGAAAACAAGAGAGGCTGATGATCAGACCGCAAAGCCAAAGACTGTGCGCGGTCGAAAGCAACGCCCCGCCGGTCGCGCTGATCGCCACGATCCCCAGATCGAGGAACAGAACGCCCGGAAGAGAAAGCAGCATGCCGATCGAACCAACCGGGCAAAGACGCCGTGGAATCGATCGCAACGCTCTGCCTGCCCCGTGACGCCGGAACGTCACGATGTGCGGAACGATCGGCGGATCGTCCGACAGCCAAGGCCGCATGTTGATCAGACCAGACGGGCATAGCCTCTGTGTGGTCGATCGCAACGCATCGCCTATAGCTTGATCCGCACCCAGCACGATCGATTGAACGATCCTCTGATCGCCAGTGACCCAAGGCAGTGTGTTGATCGTATCGTGCGGCCGAAGCCTCGCGTTGATCGATAGCAACATTCTGCCGATATCGCGACGCGTGTCGGATATGATCGACTGGACGACCCAGAGAAGGCCAGGAAACCGAAGCAACCTGCGGATCAGATCGCACGGGCAGAGCCCCCGTGCGATCGAAAGCCGAGTACGGAACGATCGGCCGATCGTCCGAACCCAAGGCCCCCTGCTGATCGAACCATACGGGCAGAGCCTCCGTGTGTTCGATCGCAACGCATCGCCTGAATCCTGATCCACCCCCATCACGATCGATCAAGTGATCATCAGATGGCCAGTAACCCAAGTCAGCGCGCTGATCGAATCGTGCGGCCGAAGCCTCGCTTTGATCGATAGCAACGCTTTGTCGAGATCGCGACTCGTGTCGGATATGATCGACTGGGAGACCAGGAGAAGGCCAGGAAACCGAGGCCACATGCGGATCAGATCGCACGGGCAGAGCTCCCGTGCGATCGATAGCTGTGCCCATCCCACCGAGGGATTCGTCACCGGCGCGACTTACCTCCGAAGGAGAAACCGACCGGTGCGACGCCACACTCTGGGAAGCTGAAAGAAAGGCAGCTGCAGACAAATCCACCAACATGCAGCAGCCGCCTGGAGCCGCCCTAGACAGAGTGTCCGGTAAGGAAGAGGTGTCGATAGAAGGAACTTTCGCCGACACCACCACCCCCTTACACGCGGAGGAAGAGGCCGAACGAGTTATACTCGAACCCGACCTCGACCTCTTACCTGTTGAAGAGGAAGGAGGAATAGACAAACCACCCTTCCCCTTCGAAACAGAGCCGCGCTCGCTCACCCGCACCTTCTCCGTACCCTGAAGCGGGTGCGGAAGGCGCGCCGCCATGAAGCCAAAATGGCGAACAAAATGGCGAACAAAATGGCGGGCGGCCCAGCGTCAACTCGACGCAAGCCGTAGCAAGAACACGCACGCAGCACAAAACGTTGCAACCAGCGACACACGCCCACAACGTACCTAGCCGAAGCTAGCAACAACAGACAACAAATATAACTGAACCGAACCGTGCACTGAGGAAACCGGCGGGAACAGAATTTGAAGCAAAAACGAATTAACAGAAATTCGAAACAACGGCGAGGGCCGTAGAAGTATGTTGTACTTCCCCACAGCCAACGTCGCCACGGCCGTCAGCAAATCCTAGAAAGTCCGCACACAAGTGAAGACTGGAGGAAACCAAAGTACATCCATGCACTCCAGTCGAAAAGTCGAAAGTGAGGCCACGTGGCCAGTACCCTGGTATCTGAGCGCATGCGCGGGAAATGGGAGAGTTGCCTCCCTTTCACTGGCTATGACGCTATGGATGAAGCCACTTCATTGGCTTATGGGGTGGCCACGTGGGTGGGGAAGATTTATGCAAATCTTTTTTCGAGGTGAAAGGTCATATACCTATGAGTTGTCTACTGGTCAGTATGGATAGAAAACTTCTATATGCCATAATGCTGTTACCATCCATGAAGATTCCCTCCAAACATCGTCCAAAATTACACACCTGTCATGCATCATGTATCCTTTACACGTCACACAGCATATACACATCTGCAGTACAGAGACATAGCACAAACTACCATTTAGCAATGCCACCAAGAACACCTGAGTCAAATACCTTACCTGGCAGTTCAGAGTTTTCCAGTCCCTCAGTAATAGGCACCTTGCCTCCCATGGAGAGCGCCCAGGAAAATGCCCTGCAAGAAAATACACCCAAATGAAATTTCCTCTTTCCAGCAGTGGCAATCAATAAGGAGGTCATAACAGAGCTATATGGCTCAAAGGCTCTATCACACCTGACAAATGCAGACAAAACCAGTTTTTGACATATTCCTTTAATGAAATATTAAGGATCACTACGAAATGTAAAGCAAATTAGTGATAGTTACATCTTTTGGGGAGCCAATAAAATTGTGTTTGTCTGCAATAGAATAGCATCAACTGACAGTAAACAGGGAGGCTGATTATGTTGAAATATTCCACACTGCCCAATCCTGTGGGACTTCCATGGCATGAGCTTTCACTCACAGCTTGGTGCACAGCAAGAGATCCCACTTACTGGAAGAGAGCATCCTGGCCACCTGAGGAGACAAACTTCTGCAGCATCAGGTGGTAGGGCTGCTTCTTCTCGTCAAACAGCATGGGAGATGTGAACCCCACAGAGCACACAAGGAACGTCAACCTGAAACAGTTGTCACACACATATGTACTACTCAGCTGCCTATAGCATATTGCCCAGGTACAACAAATGGAGGTACATCAAGCCAAAATATTATAATCGTTTCCTCATTCATGATGTAACTTGTTTGCAAATATAAAGGATTCTTTAGAATATCTTCTGGGTTTTTTGCTTTCAAAGACTCTTCATAGCTGCTTTTAATCAGCAATTAATACTGATAGTCTTGATTTAAATGCTTCTCAGACTTGGTGGTCATCAAAGACTTCAGATATATGCTTGTCTTTACTGATCATCACTGAAGCATTTCATCCCCATGTAAAGCAACAGTTGACATTTATCAATAACTTGGCTATTACAAAAAGTTACTCCTTGCTCATAACAATATGCAAATTGTACTAATTTTCATTTGTATGTTCTTTTACAACCTTTACATTGCAGTTCCTTTGAATAGAGCAACAGCTGCAGTGCATCATCTCCGCAGAACCATGTCGAGAAATTACAGACAAATTGGATTTCTAATATCCATATCTCCATAGCTACTGATGTAAATTCTACACAGCTGAGAGAGATACTCAATCCTTACCTCAGTTTGGGGACAGGGGTGTAGGAGGGAGGGGTCCAGGCAAGGCCATCGGCCAGCAGGCGGGTGAGAGCCTTGGCCACAGCCTGAGCAGAGGGTGAGGGGGCTGTGGGGGTGGGAGGATTCTGGTGTGTGCGGCGCTGGCGGACTGGAGATCCCACACAGAGCTTGACCAGGAGGCTGAAGAGCTCTGCCAGGGCACGCCCCAGCTTAGAGGAGACTGTCAGCAGGGGTTTGATGGCCTTGATCTGGGCCTGCTGCTGGGGAGACACCTTTTTCTTGGCCTCCCGCTCACCAGCCGTGTTGCTGCTTGAAGCCCCCAGCAGGGCAGGTCCAGCCTCTGCAACCTCCATGGGCGTCTCCTGAGTTTCTGAGGTGGTCAGCGACTCCATGGCAGCACTAACCCCATTGCTGCCCATCTCCCCTGGGCTACGACTCAGTCCCGTTTCACCCTCGGCCCGATCTTCACTGCGCCCCTCTTTGGGCACCACTTTCTCCAGGTCCGCCCTGGCAAATTCACAGCCTGAAGGCAAGACCTCGTCATTACAGAGTGCCAGGAGCACTGCACTCTCCCAGACTAGTGTGGTGTAGAGACGGCTGAGCCCCTTCAGCACCCGCAGTCCCAGCTCTGAACCCCAGTGTGAGACAGAGATGGTCCTCATATCATTCTGCAAAGCAGAGTATGAGAGTGAAAACTGTGTGATTATGAGATGAAGTCTGTCAACTTCAAACATAATTCTATTACTTATAAACTTGCATATTCTGGTCAATTGGACATATTTACTACGTTAAAAAAATCATCATGCAAGCAAGCATCTCCATGGTGTAGTTCTACAAAGACTTCCCTGCCCTTCATATTGTCATATTTTCAACTTGGGCTCGTATCTACTCAAAATGTGAGAACAGATCAATATAATCATGCACATCAGTACAATATGGAACCATTAATTTTATGCAACAAAAAAAAATTTCTTTGCAAACTGTACTGTTTTCCATCCTGAAATCATGCTAATGATCTCTATGAGAAGGAAAACACATTGATATTGCAGTCTATAACCAAACATCTGGTATTTGCAACCAGACATCTTTCTCAAGACTGCATTTGGTCTATTGTGATATGCAACATGACACTTCCACAGAAAACATGACATTTTCAATGGTCACTGGCAGAGCTAGCCATGCAATCCACAAGGACATAAGGACCATCTACTATGCCATAAGCCTTCGGGGAAAAACGGTACTTTGTGAGATATCCATATTTCTGCCCATTTAAAGGTACAATCTACAATGCTAGTGCAGCTACATAGCGAGGGCGAAAAACCATTAGTGTTACCTGTCCCATGCGGCAGACGTGGACAAACATGGTGATGTAGGCATGGGCAGCAGACAGCTTGTGCAACATGGGCGTGGCCTGGCTGGAGGAGATGGGGTCAGGAAGGTGGGCCACACCTGCCAGTTCATGCAGCAAGAATGACCCTCCTGGAGGGTCAAGGGGCTTGTGCATGGGCTCAAGCTTGGCCAGCACCTCATTGAGATCTATCAGTCCCTGACGCAAAACCTTGGGCTCTCGAAGAAGTGTCTGCAGCAAAAAGAAAAACCAACCCATAATAGTTATGAGTTTTTAGAAGTCCAAAATAAAATCATGTTTGCATGAAGCACAGGTGTATAAAACACAGGGTTCTGTAATGGGGTGAGAAGTGTGCCATTTAGACACAACAGACGTGAGTCACTATAGCCAGTATAGGCATCATGCCCTGATGAAGAGCAGGAATCAAATACAAAGTGTACAAATATTGAAAAAAAAGAGTAAAGTATTAAAAGGCATGGACTAAAACACTGAGCACTGAAATAATACAGTGAAAATAGTTGCAAAGAAAACGTTCTATCAAACCTCAATACATCAACTTATGCTGAAGCATTCTAAATAGGTTTTGCCAACATATAAACATGGTTCCTCAAAACGTGCATTTAATCCCTTCATAGCAAAATAGTAAATGTAGGTGTGTAGCCAGCAATATGCAAGCTCATTTCTCCCAAACCATATGGAAGAAAACCATCTCAGTAGGTTGCGGCAGTCAAAATTTGGTTATGAAATGAGAATTTATGTTTTGATGTATATTTGAAGAACAAAAAAAACAAACAAGCAAAACACAAAAAAGTAAGCGGATACCTTTATTGGTTCCTGAGATATTGGCATTTTAAGATATGTGCTGTCGCGATGCCCTTTAAAACTGAAAAATGGGACAACTTTAACAGCATAAAGCTACAACATAATAATCACTTCACTTCACTTGTCCCATAGTCTGGACGACCGTTGGGGCACCACAGATGATCTGGCAACCGGTTCTCTCCATTTCTCTCGCCTCTCAGACTGTCTCAAGGCTTCGCTGAGCCTCATCCCTGTCCACTCTGAGACGTTGTCCTCCCATCTTTTTCTTTGTCTGCCTCTCCTCCTCCCTCCTTTTACTGTGCCTTGTAACACAGTCTTGGCAAGCCCTGATGATCGTGAGACGTGCCCATACCACTTTAGTTTGCGTCTTTTCACAGTGGTCTTCAGTTTTATATGTGTATTTTACATTAACAACTTTGGTATTTCACGAAAAATGTGATTTTTATCCAACTTTGTTGGCACTTCCGGTTTGACGAAAAACCCTGCGAACACTGCATTCGATTAACTAATTATTTTGACACTATTTCACATTTTTGTAAAAATACTAGAACTGATGTGTTCTAAATCGATTGTTTAAGCATGCAATGCAACACAGTAATAGCAGACTTACCAAATCCGCGGCTTTTCGCATGGTCTGCTATTTTTATTGGTGTGAGACAAATACTTAATAAATCGAAATAAATCCAACTGCAATCAAAAGATAAAAGATCAGTCTATTATTTGGTCAAAGGTTTAAAAAAATCTTTGAACAAGAAGGGCAAAGCCCATATGACTCACATGCTTGACCTTGACATTACCTTGACCTTTACATTACCTTGACCTTCAGGTGACCTTCAAGGTCAAGGTCAAACAACTAAACCTACCAATGACATCATACACAAATAAATGCTTTACACATTTTCCCTACCAAAATACATGTGACCTTGACCCAAGGTCAAGGTCATCCAAGGTCGTGCAACACAAAGCTGTTAATTCAAGACATAGGAAGCACAATGGTGCTTATTGGCACTTTCTACCATGAGATATAGTCACTTTTAGTGATTCACTACCCCATTTTGGTCACATTTCATAAGGGTCAAAGTGACCTTGACCTTGATGATATGTGAACAAATGTGTCTCATGATGAAAGTATAACATGTGCCCCACATAATTATTAAGTTTGAAACAGTTATCTTCCATAGTTCAGGGTCAAGGTCACTTCAAAATATGTATACAATCCAACTTTGAAGAGCTCCTGTGACCTTGACCTTGAAGCAAGGTCAACCAAACTGGTATCAAAAGATAGGGCTTGCTTTGACCTATATACCACTTGTAGCTAAGGTCGCCATTCTCAATAACGTGGGAGAAAATTGGGAAAATGTGAAAAATGACTGTTTTTGAGACCACATTTATGGCTCCTGTGACCTTGACCTTGAAGCAAGGTCAAGTCACTATGTATGTTTTTTGAGGCCTTGTCATCATACACCATCATGCCACATTTGGTGTTGATAGACTTAATAGTCTCCGAGAAAAATCCAACGTTTAAGTTTTTTACGCTTCGCATGTGAGTCAACTAGTAGCTGAGATATGACCATGGAAAAATGGGAAAAAATCGGAAATTGTTCACACTGTAGGTAAGTTTTCCGGGGGCCTGCTGCAACCAAATCTCAGTATCTCAGTATGACTGAGCAGACATTTGTTAGATTGGGTGCAGCATCTACTGCCCCAAGCACAGGACTGGCCAGACAGTACTCACCAGAATGGCCTTGCAGACGCTAGAGACAGCCTGGCAGGCAGGAGAGCCAGGGAAATCGATGGGTAGGTTGGGCAGCCCCAAGATGGTCATCAGTGGACCAAGACCCTTCTCTGTCACAAACTCCCGGCAGTGATCATCAGTCGAGTTGTTGCTTAGTATGGCCTCCACAAACTTCATCTAGAGACAAAAACCATATATGCAACTCTGACAGGCAGATCACAGTTTAGGCGTAAGCAGGCAATTGTCTTCAAGAAGTTAACTGCTATCTTTATTTTGAAAGTAGGAGAGAAAAACATTTTACTTTCATCATTACCACTACTGGGAATGATACAATAATCGAGGATGTAGCAATATCTAACAACGCTAAAAGGATGCACTCACATCCAAACATAACTTGAGGGCTGAGGGACCTGTGTGACAGGGGATATCATGGCTTGACAAATGTAACAGTCTATTCAAGGATGGACAGTCACTGAATCGACCCCATCCAAGCGGAGACTGAATTGCTGTTGCAGTCATGATAAAAACAGCAGGCACCAAGCCTGACATCCTTCTGCTGACTGCAGTGTATGAATTCACTCATGGGCTTTCACTGAGCAGCAAGCATGAGCTTGCCAAAAACAATTCATGTGATGTGGTGGTCTGTAATGAAGTCCATGATGCTTACCACATTCAGAACATAATCCATCAATGGAATTGGCTGCCTCTCTTGGGATGTGGATCTAGAAAGAAAAATGTCGCTATAGTTCATAAACCTATAACAAAGTATATACATTTTTATAAGTTCTGTATTTTCAAATAATTAGTAGCAACTTATAAAAAAGCATATTGGTTCAGGCTAATAGTGATATTTATTTTGTCCTTTTTTAAAAGGACTTTCTTTTCAGGGAATCCCACCCCTGGTCACTGCTGTGCAGTGCCCAGTTGTACTCCTCAGCAGGAGAGGCAATGTGGGGGAAGCACCTTGCCCTGGGTAGGAGAGGCAATGTGGGGGAAGCACCTTGCCCTGGGTAGGAGAGGCAATGTGGGGGAAGCACCTTGCCCTGGGTAGGAGAGGCAATGTGGGGGAAGCACCTTGCCCTGGGTAGGAGAGGCAATGTGGGGGAAGCACCTTGCCCTGGGTAGGAGAGGCAATGTGGGGGAAGCACCTTGCCCTGGGTAGGAGAGGCAATGTGGGGGAAGCACCTTGCCCTGGGTAGGAGAGGCAATGTGGGGGAAGCACCTTGCCCTGGGTAGGAGAGGCAATGTGGGGGAAGCACCTTGCCCTGGGTAGGAGAGGCAATGTGGGGGAAGCACCTTGCCCAAGGATGCAACTCTAGAATCAGTGCAGCTTTGAACATCGCACCCATCAGCCACATGCGACTGCAGGTCAAACACTGTAATTGCTCGGCCACAGAGCCCCAAAGACGTGTCACTTCCCTCTATAACAATTTCATCAAGTTTTGCAAAGCGGAAATCCTGAGATTATTTTTAAAACATCCACTGACAAATTCTATGTTATAAAATTTGATTTACATCCACACCTTATATGCAACCACAATTCTGATTCACATGCTCTTGTTACCCTTTACTGGTGGGCCATATTTCCACATCCCCAGACCTGGCAACATCATTCCGAAAGCAAGACCACCTTGACAAGAAAGAACACTACAGAATTCTGCTCATACAGAAAGGCCCCTGACAGGCAGAGGGCCCACAGTTGGATCAGACAGAGGTAAAAGCACCAAGAGGACATCAGTCAAGGAACCAGACAAACAAGTATCAGGCTGCGAAAAAGGGACTCACTGCGTAGACTCAGCAGGCAGGGAGAGCTTGTCACCAGCAGCTGGAGGAGCTGCTGAGGCCAGGTCCTCTTCTTCCTCCTCCTCCTCACTGGATCCTGCATCTGTAGGCTGGGGTGAGCGCACCGACAAGCTAAGGTTCTGCTCCACCTTGGCCTGAGGGGTCTGGCACACATACTTGGTGTCCCGTCCCATCTGGCACACCTCCTCCAGCAGCTGGCAACATAAATGGGGGCAGAAGATCAGTTAGAAGTCAATCTTCTTTCCATTTCTCCAAGCTTAAGGTTTGCTTTGTCTTTACTTATCAAGCATCCTTGCTGAATGTTTATGCTTATTCCGTTTTTACAAAACATAACATAACCACAGCAACTGTGAAAGCCAAGTAAAACAGTTTATGATCTCTTAGAAAAGGCCTCACATTTGAGAGCTGAAACCTGGATTTTCATACCAACACATAGTCTACCATATTCAACCCTCCTTGCTTTTACCTCATCAAAATGTCACAGCTCATTCAAGAATAGATCCACATGGCATTGGCATCCAAGTGGTGGCAGTTTTTGTATTAATATTCAAGTTGAAAATTGCAGGCACAAGGTCCTGAGGACTTTTCTGTGGACTGCCTACACCTATTTTGTTTTATTTATTTTTGGTTAAAATCTAAGTATAACATCATAATATGGGACCCTCCATCCCTAAATGAGTACGTCCAATACCTTGGTCAATTTTAGAATGTACTGCCATCACATAACACTATGAATTAGCTTCAAAATGATACCAAGTGCAGTGCTCGCTGTTTTATGAACACTTGAAGAAATGGCAACAAAAAGTGGCATTCAAACTTTGTGCATTGCAATCACCCAATTGTGATTAAGCTACATCCTACAAATGGAAAGAAAACCTTTCAAAAGCTAATAGAATTCTCACTGACGTGCAGAAAGGATTCCCTATGATATTCATACAAAAACAGAACGCCGATCCTTTCTGGAAGTGCCACGGCAGTCAATTGAAGAGGAGGGATATTTCGCAATCAGATCAATTTCTTACGTAAGGAAGACGACAGTACCTTCGTTTAAGTGTCAAAAACAACAATTTGGAGGTGTAGTTGGTCTGAAATCCTCACAGTGTATGTAGCAATGGTTCTGCTTGCTGAGTACACAAAAATCTCAAAATCCACTGGATGACCTCCCTTCGATGAAAATCCAGTTGTATCACGATTATCTAAGTATCAGACCGACTCATTAAGGGATGGAGGGTCACATATGGTGTTACTAGTGGGCAGGAAATATTATTCAAGGCAGACTAAATTCTCATCTGTAATGGTAGGCACTATCATTGGAAACTACAGCTCCTCCTAACTCAGACAAATAGCCTAGCATTCACTTCTCTTGCAGGTAAATATGAGTGCTGAGCATGGAGACAGGCCCTTTACCTTGATGATAGACTTGGTTGCTTCTTGTCGGAGAGATGGCTGGTGCCGCATCAGCTCATCCATGGCATTTCCAAGGTTGCTGGCTGTGTCGCCTGAAACACGATTACCTGCGACAAATTCCAAATGCTACAAACAGCTCTACCATTCCAAAGTCAATGCAGCAGCTTTCAGAGATGAAAGCAATAAGAATGCCGGGAGCCAAGGTGAAGACGATGGAAAATATGGTGGACTTGCAGAACGTAGGAGATTTGGGAAGAAGAGGAGAGAAAAAGAGACAACTTAACATACAATTAGAATAGTCTTCAATATGGTAACCCTACAGAATTTTTGCATATGAATTTAGTGTTTTGTTGTAATAATCTTAATGAGCTTTTTGGACAGTGATATTTTAACCATTCTGGTATGACACTATAAAAAAAAGTATGGCATTTAAACTGATTACTGGATTAAGGCATTTTTACAAACACTGAAAAAGTTGTTTAATCTAAATCACCGCAACCTGACAAATTATCATGTGGGCCTTGTTTTTCAGTTTTCTAAATCTTAGCTGTCATCCACAGTAGCACACTAAACATTAATGGTTCAAGCATTTTCCTCAGGTAGATACTCTACCATAAGTCTGGGCCAAAATGAAATCTTCATGATCAAGAAACTAGCCATAACATACCAAAGCCCTTACTTCCAGCTGCTGAATACTTTTAAAAAAATGGAACCACATCACCATCAAATCTTTCATTTTTACCTGAAAATTAGTAACATAGCTCAAATTTTGTCATGGTACTTGGCTAAGACAAATTTGTTACTCTATGATGAAAACGGCAAATTATCAAATGCACTTTTGGGCAAACCAAAGTGAATGAATGGATGAATGGATGGATGGATGGATAAATGAATGAACGAATGAATGAGTGATGAAGTGGTGGAAGAGAATCTTACCAAATGGATCAGAACTCCTGCGCCTCCGCATCGCGGGAAGATAGTCAGGGGAGAGGAGGACCTTGAACAGCCGGTCAAAGGGGCGACAATTCACAAAGGCTGTCAGGCCCCTGGCATTCAGGCAGAGTGCACTGAACACATTGGGCAGTGAAGCCAGCACCTCCCTTGTGGCTGGCACCTGTTGCAAGAATGCATGTAGGGAGTGAAGAATGTGCACAGGCAAACAAAGTTGACAGATACCGAGATCCCACACACAAACACACTCATTCACTCACAAATACAGTACATCCGTAAATCATGTTACTGCCTACTAACATCACAGGACTTGCAATAACTTAGAAATGCTCACAAACGCAAATGATGATGTCTTAATCCACTATACTTGGCCCTTGTTGCCATGCCAACACAGCCTCTAGATGCCAGGGAAGCAGTGAGATCTTACTCATTTTCCTTCTCAAATTCTTATTTATTCTAAATTTTCTGTTATGCATTCAGAGCTGCCTGTTGTTCCCTACATGACTGCTAAATTTAGAACAAGTTCAAGGAGTTAAACTCAGGGACAAGTTCATCCCATTCATGGGCAGCTGGTGATGATAATGGAATGGTATTGGGCCGTGCATGTTGGTTTCGGACACAATACATTACATCTGGTGCCTCAGAAGTACATCATAATGATGGCATAAAAGGAGTGCATCTGAAAAGATGTGTCACTGGCCACATTCAGCAAGACTCCCAAGGCAACATCTCACTAGTGATCTTTCCAATTTCCTCATCAAGCATATTACCATATTGAAATGCCAGCACAATCCTGTTTATCACTAGTGTGTGACTAAGCTCTCCTCCAGTCCTCCACACAGCACTTACATCCTTGATGAGCAGGGCATGCAGGACCACGTCTGTGAGTCCATTGTCCTGCAGTGATGAGAGAAGCGAGGGCTCTTGGAACACGTACACTGTCACTACATCTGTGGCTGAAATCAGAAAAAACCAGCATTATGTTTATTCATTAGGGACTGGTTCCAAAGGATTTTGGTTTCACCCAATATAGGTTATTTTGACTGTCAGCTTGTATTTCTGTGTAGTTTGAAATATGGGAAAACTTACCAAGCAAGAACAGTGATGGTCCATAATATTCAGCATTGCTGATGATGTGCTTCAGGGACTTAGGCAATGACCCATCCATCACTGAAACAAAAGAGAAAGGGTAAGAAATTTATGAGAAAACACTAATTTTGGTTTCTCAACTTGTTGAATTGTTCAAAATCAAATCTTGGCCACATGTCTATTATCCACAGAAACACCATCCGAGTAAATCTAACCTTCAGCTATCAGGAAGCTATCAGGAAACAATCCATAGCATCAATCTGATATGAACATTCACATCAGAGCACTTTGGTCCATATCACCCTACAGCAACTCCAATGAGCCAGGAAGAATTTTTGCAGCCAACACTTACAATGCCGGATACTCTCAGCAAAGGCTGCATCAGGGATGGCTTTCTTGAGGAAGTTAAGCATGGACTTCAGCAAGGCAGCTCTCTGGGGAAAGCACTGGACACCTGCATCATAAAATAACATACTATATGATAAGAGTTATAGTACAGTATTATTCCAAAAAGCCAAAGCTTATTTTGTTGCTACTGTTTTGAGCTGCAACTCTAAAATTCTCTTATCAACTCAAAAAAAGACAAGGGAAATATATCACAAACACACTCAAACACACACATGCCTCATGAAAACCTTATATCCAACTTGTTCTTGTCCACATCAGTAACTGCTTTCTTGATTCAAGACTTTTCAGTATGTCTGCATGAAACTAATAGTGCAATTGCTCAAATCCCATCATCATGAGCCCAGTAATCCTTCCTAATTGAAAAATGTCAAATTTGGTCTGCTCTCCAGTGAGTAACAACTACTGATCAAGAACACAGAGGATAGTTATGCCCCAGAAGTCCTATCACAGGGGGGCAGACTACAAGGCCGTCCTCCTCTCCTGGCTGCTGGGTCCCCATACCTGGCTTGCTGCTGTCTGGTTCCTGGACAGAAGGTTCAGCAGAGGTGGAGGGTCCGGATTCTGAAGGGGCAGATGACTCTGTCTCCATGGCCACGGGGGGCGATTCAGGCTGAGAATCAGCACTGGCCGTCCGTTGCTGGGGGCGTATCACAAAGGGCTGCTCTCGCCGGCAAATGTCCACCTCATGCTGTCGAAGGTCAAAGACTTCACTTGTGGAAACATTACATTCAGCAGGAAATGGAACACAGGAATGGGGAGAGTCTTGGAAACCAATTCACTTCTAATGGGGGAAAAAAGGATGTCACAGTGCTTGAACATGGAAAAATCTATAACACAAGATTATCTTTAAGTCTTCAATTGGTAATGACACAAATATTATTTTAAACTAAGAACTAAGAGGGGCAACAACATTTCACGTGTAGAAACAGCAAATAGGCATAAGTAATCATGATAGAACAGTTCAACTAGACAAGAATGTAATCAACGGTGTAACATGAGATGACTGACAGTGGCTGAACTAAGGTGCTTTCCTTGGCACACTTGATTACAGTTGAGTGACAGAGTGGGGCTTGTTACCTCCAGGCGCTTGATGAAGGCCTGAAGACCTCCATGGGCCTGGAAGGCAGCCATGTCCAGGTTGGTGATGAGGTCTATCACTCGAACTGCTCTTGTCACAAACTGCAAGACACAGCAAAGAGCAGATCTCAAAACACGAATTCCCAAGGCCAGAACATAAATGAGTCAGACAGCAGGAAATATTGCAGCAAATTCTCAAGGACGTCTATTTCATTCCCAGACACAAAGCAATTTCTGTTCATGATTCCATTAGACAACAGCTCCACCAAAAGCATTCAGTTGGACTCGCCTTGTATTCTGACGGTATACAAGCTATCACAAATGATAAGGCTAGGTTTTGAAGTAGGCTAATTTGTCTCCTGCAGCACCAACTTGCAATAAATGATGCTCACTGTGATGTGCTCCTGGCCTTCGGAGTACCAGTTGATGACCTTCAGCAGGGCTTCCATCATTCCACAAGACACTAAGGCCTCCACTCCTGTAGATACCAAGGGTTCATGACAGAGACAGAAGAACCTTATAAGACCAACAGATATTTCAAACAAAATAAAATCCTTGCAGACTTGTCATAAATAAATAACAAGAAGGGCAAAGCCCATACGACTCACATGCTTGACCTTGACCTTTATATGACCTTGACCTTCAAGGTCAAGGTCAAACAACTAAACCTACCAATGACATCATACACAAAGAAATGCTTTACACATTTTTCCTACCAAAATACATGTGACCTTGACCCAAGGTCAAGGTCATCCAAGGTCATGCAACACAAAGCTGTTAATTCAAGACATAGGAAGCACAATGGTGCTTATTGGCACTTTCTACCATGAGATATAGTCACTTTTAGTGGTTCACTACCCCATTTTGGTCACATTTCATAAGGGTCAAAGTGACCTTGACCTTGATGATGTGAACAAATGTGTCTCATGATGAAAGTATAACATGTGCCCCACATAATTATTAAGTTTGAAACAGTTATCTTCCATAGTTCAGGGTCAAGGTCACTTCAAAATATGTATACAATCCAACTTTGAAGAGCTCCTGTGACCTTGACCTTGAAGCAAGGTCAACCAAACTGGTATCAAAAGATAGGGCTTGCTTTGACCTATATACCACTTGTAGCTAAGGTCGCCATTCTCAATAACGTGGGAGAAAATTGGGAAAATGTGAAAATTGACTGTTTTGGAGACAACATTTATGGCTCCTGTGACCTTGACCTTGAAGCAAGGTCAAGTCACTATGTATGTTTTTTGAGGCCTTGTCATCATACACCATCATGCCACATTTGGTGTTGATAGACTTAATAGTCTCCGAGAAAAATCCAACGTTTAAGTTTTTTACGCCCGGACGGACGGACGACACGGCTAAGTACATAGACTCACTTTTGCTTCGCATGTGAGTCAAAAACCGCTGCCGCTGAACCTTCAGGCTTTGGCATTAAAAAAAAAACAACAAAAAAAACAAGAAGGGCAAAGCCCATACGACTCACATGCTTGACCTTGACCTTTACATGACATTGACCTTCAGGTGACCAAGGTCAAGGTCAAACAACTAAACCTACCAATGACATACACTAAGAACTGCTTTACACATTTTTCCTACCAAAATACATGTGACCTTGACCCAAGGTCAAGGTCATCCAAGGTCATGCAACACAAAGCTGTTCATTCAAGACATAGGAAGCACAATGGTGATTATTGGCACTTTCTACCATGAGATATGGTCACTTTTAGTGGTTAACTACCCCATTTTGGTCACATTTCATAAGGGTCAAAGTGACCTTGACCTTGATGATATGTGACCAAATGTGTCTCATGATGAAAGTATAACATGTGCCCCACATAATTATTAAGTTTGAAACAGTTATCTTCCATAGTTCAGGGTCAGGGTCACTTCAAAATATGTATACAATCCCACTTTGAAGAGCTCCTGTGACCTTGACCTTGAAGCAAGGTCAACCAAACTGGTATCAAAAGATAGGGATTACTTTGCCCTATATACCATATATAGGTCAGGTATCCAATCTCAAAAACTTCAGAGAAAATTGAGAAAATGTGAAAAATGACTGTTTTTTAGACAACATTTATGGCCCCTGCGACCTTGACCTTGAAGCAAGGACAAGTCACTGTGCATGTTTTTTGAGGCCTTGTCATCATACACCATCATGCCAGATTTGGTATTGATAGACTTAATAGTCTCCGAGAAAAATCCAACGTTAAAGTTTTCGGACGCCCGGACGAAAAGGGTGAGTACATAGACTCACTTTTGCTTCGCATGTGAGTCAAAAAAGAAGACTGGGTTCGAACCTGCAACATCTCGAGAAAAGAGGGGGGGGAAAAGTAAGGTTCGAACCCGCAACCCCTCACGTGTACAATGGGTGGGGTGGCTCTCTCTCTCTCGAATACCATACACACATAAAAAAAAATGAAGCTTCTGTGCGGATTCGAACCCGTACGCGCATCCCCTACAACCAAGCATGTCCCAGCGACAAAAAAAATAGTTGACGCGCTACTGAGTGAGCTAATCCATAAAGCTGTGAGGACCTTCAGTAAACCTGGAGGGATTAAAAAAAATCCTTCTTTCTCCTTCACCAATGTCCAATCTCCTCAAAATTATGTCACGTTATTCGACGTCAAATGATCACGTCACACATGCCAAAACTTCCCTTGAGTCGGGACAGAGTTCCGTCCCTTGCCTTCTTTGCAAAACCAAAACGTAAAAAAGTCACTTTCTTTTCTAAGCTCGATTCTGAAAATTTGATACATTCAATCGGACCTAACTTCCAGTAAGTGTGCGAAATGTCAAGGAAATCCGACCAGTAGTTTTTGAGATATCAGCCGTTAAGTCGGGACTGACAGACAGACAGATAAAGCTGTGAGGACCTCCAGTAAACCTGGAGGGATAAATATATAAATGAATGAATGAATTAAAAAGGACAACATTTTAAAATCTACTTTAGTTCTAGTCAATTAGGATAAATTGTATAACATATCAGCAGAGTTCATCAAATTAAGGTGCAATCATCCAGCTCAGTTTAGTCTTCACCATCAGCAGAAGTAGTAGGAAGGGTAAGGCTGTTCAACTCACCATTTTCATAGCTTGCTAGGTGGTACAGGAAAGAAAACAAGGCCGTGGCATATTGCTGGGGGAAGGGGTCCAGGTCAGCATCTGCCAAGCATCCAAGTAAAATACACCCTCATAACTGCGAGAAGAGTGCTTCAAAGCGATTGTTGTTTGAATTCTTACAGGAACCCTACAAAGCTAATTAGAAAATAGCAAAATGCTTGATGAGTCTACTCTAAGCATATTGTTTCAAGTCACTTTGACTAACAATGCCAATGGTTCGTTATCTAGTTACAAAAATAACAAAAGTTGCTAGGTCAAGCACATCAAGTAGAACATATTTAAGGACACATGTTATCAATAAGGTGATGGGACACATCTGTTATCAATAAGGTGACAGGACACATCTATTATCAATAAGGTGTTGGGACACATCTGTTATCAATAAGGTGTAAGGACACATCTGTTATCAATAAGGTGTAAGGAGACATCTGTTATCAATAAGGTGTAAGGACACATCTGTTATCAATAAGGTGTCGGGACACATCTGTTATCAATAAGGTGTAAGGACACATCTGTTATCAATAAAGTGTAAGGACACATCTGTTATCAATAAGGTGACGGGACACATCTGTTATCAATAAGGTGTAAGGACACATCTGTTATCAATAAGGTGTAAGGACACATCTGTTATCAATAAGGTTAAGAACACATCTGTTATCAATAAGGTGTAAGGACACGTCTGTTATCAATAAGGTGTAAGGACACATCTGTTATCAATAAGGTGACGGGACACATCTGTTATCAATAAGGTGTAAGGACATATCTGTTATCAATAAGGTGTAAGGACACATCTGTTATTGAATAAGGTGTAAGGACACATCTGTTATCAATAAGGTTACGGGACACATCTGTTATCAATAAGGTGTAAGGACATATCTGTTATCAATAAGGTGTAAGGACACATCTGTTATCAATAAGGTGTAAGGACACATCTGTTATCAATAAGGTGACGGGACACATCTGTTATCAATAAGGTGTAAGGACATATCTGTTATCAATAAGGTGTAAGGACATATCTGTTATCAATAAGGTGTAAGGACACATCTGTTATCAATAAGGTGTAAGGACACATCTGTTATCAATAAGGTGTAAGGAGACATCTGTTATCAATAAGGTGTAAGGACACATCTGTTATCAATAAGGTGTAAGGACACATCTGTTATCAATAAGGTTAAGAACACATCTGTTATCAATAAGGTGTAAGGACACGTCTGTTATCAATAAGGTGTAAGGACACATCTGTTATCAATAAGGTGACGGGACACATCTGTTATCAATAAGGTGTAAGGACATATCTGTTATCAATAAGGTGTAAGGACACATCTGTTATTGAATAAGGTGTAAGGACACATCTGTTATCAATAAGGTGTAAGGACACATGTTATCAATAAGGTGACGGGACACATCTGTTATCAATAAGGTGTAAGGACACATCTGTTATCAATAAGGTGTAAGGACACATGTTATCAATAAGGTGACGGGACACATCTGTTATCAATAAGGTGTAAGGACACATCTGTTATCAAAATGGTGTATGCAGGATGCATGGAGTCTTTAAAGGCTCCAAAGTATGAGCTGCCTCACCTATCATTCTCTGAATGCAGGTCCTCACCAACACAGGTAGAAACCCATGATAGGAGGAGGCTCCGGTGGCATCAATGATGCTGTTCAGCCTGTAGTGCAGACAGAAATGCATCAGAGGATAGGGGAAGGACAAGCCCATGCTCAGGTTTTTAGTTGCTACAACAACATTGTTAACTGGTCTAGAGTTCATTTTCATAGTAATGAAAATCTAGGGTTTTTACTATCATATATGTCTCACGGAACTGGCCATCTGGCCAAGCAAATTTCTGCACGGTGACTTAATGCATTAGACAAATATCAATGGGTTGAAAATATTACTTTCTCAAAGAACAAAGCAAACTTTTTTCTTCATGAACCCTGCTTTCATACAACTGGCTCAAATCTCATATCTAAAATGCCAATATTGTGATCACTGCACATTCATTATGTGACACAGGTTGTCTATAAAAACATTTACTTCTTGGACTCTTACTTCTGGCCTCTCAGACAAGCATGATTA